>VDFB02117600.1:0-51367 GCA_007258455.2 Sequoia sempervirens
AAAGTACATAGAACACCAACAAGATTGATGGTTCATTTTGGTGTACCTACATTTTGAACACATTATCTTTCTAATTTTAATTGGATCTTGTATCCTAGGTTTCCTTTGCATCAACATTGAATTAGGTTTTGTTTTTTTTCTGCAACTTAGGTTTCTAAAATTGCATTAGTGGAAGAATCATATATATTTCATTTTTGCATATCAAATCATTTAAAAACTGAAAAAATTGTATTTGCATCCTCGTTTTGCATCTGAAAAGCATTAAAATCACTTTAAATTTTTTGAAAAACACAAAAAATTTCATACCCAGACTCATTCGCCACCCTAGGTGAATCAATCCAGCTGTATTTTCTGCATTCAAATTTCTGGCAATTTCATTGTATTTCCTGCATTTTTGTTTCCTATTACTGCCTTCTTGTTTTAGTTTATAGAATTTTTGTCATTAGAATTTTGTTATTTCTAGTTTTCATTTGCATTCACCCCATCTTTTGTGGTACTTGTATGAGTGTTTGGTGCCCTATTGATAATACTTTAGTGAGATGAAGTTCAAGACTGATGGCTTCCCACGATAGCACTTTTGTTGTGGACCTTGGGATCTCAAGAGCTCCTACTCCTGGTATGGACAATGGTGCATTATGTGCATGCATACTACCACTGGTATTCCTTTACCTACACATACAATGCATGTTGACACACAAACTAATCAAATTATGCAAGATAAATTCATTAGTATTCATGAGGATTTTTCACATTTACAACAAGATTTATCCCTTGAAAACATTTCCACCATTGCCATACCTGCCATAGAAAACCTTCATCACTTGATTGAAAGTGACGATGGCTTACAAGATATGAAAATAATTGTTGATATATACAGCAAACATTGTGGTTAGCCAAGGAGGATCTCACATTCCTCCTTCAAATGTAGCATCCATTCCCACCTATACCTCTCCTCAAGTTACAACAACCATGCAATAGGTTATTGATGTGACTCCTTTCGCTATTCTAACTAGCATTCCTAGTTCTTTTCTGGCATCAAATGTTCCCTCTTCCACCTTCATCCCTCTTAGTGTCCCCTTCACTTCTCCTAATATTACATACACTCCATCACCATTTCCTCTTCCACCTCATACCACTTACATCGATCCCCTCATTACACAACTCTTTAACACTATTTCTTCCATGCAACAACAAATATCCACCATAAGCCAAAGTCAAAATGCTCCACCCACATATCAAGTCCGTAGTAACCCCTTATCTCTAGAGATCTTAAGAACACAAATACCACAAGGAAATGAGATGCCTAGGTTTGGGGAGTACTGAGGTAAAGGAGACCCTACTAATCATGTTAATTCCTATACAACATTGTGTAGTGATTTTTTCCTTGATGATAAACTATTAGCTAAACATTTTCCTAGGACCTTAAAGGACATTGCATTGGAGTGGTTCTCAAACTTACCCAATCATTCAATTTGATCATTTAATGAACTTGTCAATGCCTTTATAATTCATTTCCAAATCCATATGACTCCCAAAAATACAATGGCTAATTTAATGAGATGTAAACAAAATGTCGATAAAAAAGTAACTGATTTCATTTCATGTTATCAGTCATTGTATGCTTTAGTAGATGTCAAGATTCCTAATTAACATCTTCAAAATATGTTTATCAAAAACTTGCACACTCACCTTCAAGATAAGTTGACTATGATGACATTTCCTTCATTCATGCATTTATGCATGACCCTTTGTGACTATCACAACTCAGTTATTAGTCATGATTCAAAGTTCACTTCTAACCGAGGTAAGAAGTCTGAACAAAACAATCAAAACAATGTGCAAAACTTTATAAAACCAAATAGAGGCTTTTTACAATTCAATCCATCTCCATCATAACCAACTCAACTAGTGCCTAATCAAGTGTCCACTGTTAAAGGAGTTGTTCCCTTTACCTATGGGGACCCAAAGAGACAATTTACCACTTTAATCAATACACTCCATAACACAATGAATCAACTACTACAACAAAAGATGATCATTTTTCCTACCGTTAAACCCCTAGTTACTACCAAGTATTTACCACCCACCATTAAACCAAATTCTTATTGTCATTTTCATCGCCAAAATGGACATGACACTGAACAATGTAAGCGTCTCAAACACTTAGTTCAAGACCTCATTGATTCAGGCCATTTTTCCATTGCAAGTGTCAATGATCAAGAAAATAAGTCTATTGCACCTCCCAATCAGAACTTACAAACTTTTACCAACCCTATGCCTCAACACAATGTTTCATTTGTCAAAGCTAGTGAACCTTCAAACACTCATGTGATGAACATTGATACAAATAATGAACAACATGCTATTACTCCAAATGTTACCCAAGTGAATCCTATGGATGAACTTGTGGGTATGACAGATGGTATCCCTTGTAAGGGCCCAACCAAAAAATCTCTTGATATTACTTTTTCTTCTCATGATATACTTAAAAGCTTCCTGATAGTCCTCTTTATATAGCCAGCAGAATCTATGATAAGCCCACTAATGGGATATTAATAGATCCCACCTGTGGTGAGAATGTGATCATGAAAGCATTTTTAGTATTATGTGATCTTTATCAAGATTTTCGTGATCAAATATGGACAAAATAATTCATAATGATAACATTGATACTCTTCTATCCTATGCTCATAAATTTATCGATACACCCATCAACTTAGAAGAGAGTTATAGTTAAAACTTTAGAATATTAAGTAAACAAGGATGTGACAAAAAAAAGGAGCATTCCATAAAATTGTTAGAACAAAAAGTATCACAAGATACCAAGGGATTAGGATATCAAGATCTTCCCCCTCCATATCAACCAATTTTCCAATCAAGTAATAAACCTAAGCCCTATAAACTTGAGAAACTACAATTTTTACATACTATAACAAAAATTAAACAAAAAAATGGATAAGATTCTCCATCTAGGATTTATTACATTACCACCTATTCGAGAAAACAAAAAAGGAAAAAATACAAACATGTCTTACTATGTATTTCATAGAAATCTTAGGGATCTTATTGATGAGTAAAATGATTTAAAGAAGTTGATAGATGAAAATGATGTTATCCATATATTTGGATAGCATGCATACACTTTTCTCCTTATCGTGTGATAGTTATAGAATCATGGCATACTCACTATTACATGTATTGCGCTTTATGTAAAAAATAATTCCGTATTGCAAGGAGCACCATACCATCACTTATCTTGGCTCATCCTTGTCCTACATCTTTGGGGGACAATGGGTTTGATAGCCTTGTCCTAGTATGATACTTGTCATTTCTCATTTGACTAGTTATCCACGTTTCATATATGATGAATAAGATTGGGATTTAGATGACCTACTATGAGTTGGATCACATGTGACATACTAGGTTTTTTAATGTTCTTTGTGATTGCGTGTATATACTATGATCCCCCATATTGTCTTGCTTGGTGTGCCTTTATGTTTGTGAGTTTTCTTTGGATGACCATTGTTACTTCATTGGTGCAAGGATATAAAGAAAGTGAATCATTGTCTTGTCTTTTCCCTTTTGGGGACGATGCAAAGCATTGAGACATTTAGGTATCTTCTAGGTTGAACCAAAAGGTTTTTTTTCTTTATATCTCTTTATGTATCATTCCTCCTTTTTGTTCATTATTTCACAAGGTATTGGGGAATGATGACAATTACAAGCTCTATTATATTGCTGTACACAAAGACATGCATTGACCTCAAATCCATGGATCCTATGTGTAAGAGATTTCATGTGGGGTAACCCTCCTTTTTCATGATGGAAGTTTATTTGGAAACATATGATTTCCATAGGTCTTTCCAAATAAGATCTCATGGCCCTATTATCAATTTGAATTTATCATTTCTACTTTAAAGTAATTTCTCACAGTATGGTGTTTAAAAATTCCTTTAAAGTGGGGATATACACTGACATTATTACATTGGTATTCTCATTTTGGCATGAACATATTAGCTTTTTTGCTTCACTTTTATTCATAGATTTTGGACTTAGTGTAGCATTGGAATAGCATTGATCATTTTGACACTAACTTATGGGTACACAATTTTTGTGATGACTTTTCCCATGTGCCACCTTTGTTTCGGGTACACACCTTGTAGAACAAGTGTGTGTTTGTCATCCTACCATGAGGGCTGATGTAGTGTATACTAGAATTATACTAGCCCTTGTGAGCATATTTCATGGTCACCTAGCATAACACAACTTGCTTTCCACTAGATCCATGTGCATATTTGATGGACAACAGTGTAATTATGGCTAGTCCATCCCATTTTTCATTAGCTTTAATATTGTATTCTTGTGTCGCTTGTCTTGCTACATGTATCTTACACATCTTGTGTGTCCCTTATGTTGGTTTTCCATGGGATCTTGGATACTAGGGGCTTGATCATCCTCCTTGATCTTTTCCATCCTGTCTTTCTAACATTTGTACACTTGGACCTCTCTTGATGCATATTTGTCTACTTTAGTGTGAGTCTAAGCATGAGTTCATACTCTCACTAAAGTGGGGGCTAAATGTAGTGTAGGAAATTGTATACCTTTACAATTTCACACTTTTTTTAGGTCCCTTAATTTATTGGACTTAATTAAGCTTCTAATTTTCAAAATATGCATTCCAAAGCCTTATTTATCCCATATTTTGAAAGGGGAACCAACATTTAATTAAGATAATTAATATTTTAATCACATTGGAGAATGAGTGTCCTAGGACTCATTTTTTAAATATATTTTTAGCGGTCTTTTAATGATTCAAATTTCATATGCAAGTATCTTCTTTTGGAATCTAATTTTTGGTTTAAATTAGATAAACATTTATAAATTTATATTCTTTTTATCACTTCAAATCTAACACATTCTAAGGATAAATTACAAGACTTTGAATATGAGTAAATATTATTGTCAAGAGCATTCAAGAGTAGATTTATAAATCATCTATTATAGTAATCAAGATCATATCATCATGTTCAAGCTTATGTGTGTCCATACCATCTTGGGAATGCTAATATGCATTGTTGATCATCAAAGAATCCAAGCATTCAAGTATCCAAAAAATCAAGAAAAATGAGATCAAATTCCTTGGAGTGATGTGTTTGACTTTAGTCCTCTAAGGGAGGGCATTGAACATTTGGTGAGTTGTAGCAAGCATGTTTTCATTCATAATTTCCTTCTCCATCTCCATTATCTTTCTATCAAGGTTTAATTACTAAACATGGGGTTTGACTAAGGAAAACCCCAATTCAAACACAAAAATTCTCCCTCTTTGTAGGTGCAGATTATTGGTTGAAGAAGGATTGAATATCTTGAAGAGAAATTTTACAATCTTGCATTTGTTGTATTCATTGTTGTCAAGTCACAAAAACTCAGATTCAAAATTTATTCCTAGATTTTTGGAAGTGGAGCTTGTACAGAATATAAACTAAGATCTTGCCTCAGAGGATTGAAAAAAGAATTTTTAAAAGCCTATACCAATACCCATTCACCCTAGGGAAAACCTATCCTTCAATAGATCTCAAAATCAACTTTTGGTGACTGTACATTCATCCTTGCCCTTTCCAAATCTACCTGCAAACTATGGTTTCAGTTTATGTACTTTTGGGGATTTAGATTTCATGTTCTAGGTCTAATTGTTCATCTAGTTGAAGTATTGAATTTCATTTCAAATTTGTTTCAAATCTATCTCATTATCTTATTGCACTTAATGAATTGAGATCCAAGTCTGATTGACTCACCTTTGCGGTTGAAAGTCAATCTCTAGTCCTTGTGATCTCTTTCCTAATGAAATGCTCCTAGGGAAGACACCTATTGTGGATCTTTAAAGTCCTATTTAATATGGATCTCTTTCTCTCCATCTTAGTATGTACATATTAAAGGGTATGTGCAGGATCATGATGTGCCAAAAAATGGTGATATGATGGCTATGTGTAGGGTATGTGAGTGACAAATTTTTTTACCCAAAATTGATGAAACAAAAAGGGTTTTTAAAGGAGATTCTTATATTTCCACCAATATAAATTATGCTTTACTTTGAATTTAATAAATAATTATTATTCATTTTCTATTTGAATTATGACTAAAGTCTGATTGATGGGCTGATTGAGAAACATCTATAGATTTCAAATGGTATCACATTTTTAAGCCAAAACATGTGTCATTCTATGCTTCACATAGATAGGATTAAAAAAGAAAAATTGAATTTGATGAAGTTTGACCAAGTTAAAGCGACATACAAGTTTTATATTTTTAAAAAGTTGTAATAAAAAATCATAATTAATTATTTACTTAGAAAAAATTACAAAATGTGCATCACATCCAAACATGAGTCCTCTACTTATATATAAAATCTTATAAAAAAATATTATCATTTTATTGTGGTTAGGGTGGTCAGATAGACACCTACTTCTTATTTTTTCCCTAAAATTTAAGTACTACTACATTGAAATTTCAAATTTTCACCAAATAGATTTTATATAAACCTAGTAGTTTAGAAACTACATTCAATTTGGTACAAATTCTATTCTTACATATTTTTGAAATAATATAGATAACTTATTCAAATTTTTACGTCAAGTTTCCTAACTCTAATTTTTTTAATTTTTTTGCCACTTAAGGGCCTATTTTTTCCATGATGATCTTACACATACCCAAAAGGGCTACCCAGCTTGTTCTTATAGAGCCAAAAATTGCAAGAGATTGATGTTAGGATTTTTCTTATTCATTATCCAACTCCTCAATAGTTTTGAACATAATAACTCAAATTTTTTAAAGAAACTATTGAATGCAAGTTGGAGAACCAACATGTTTCTTATAGGAAGATATATTTTGGGAATATTAAGGTAATAATACATAACATATGTGTTATTTAACAAAAAAAACTACCTTGGTAGATGTTGTAGTAGGAAACCAATCCCAATTGGAACATGTCTTTGTGAGAATCAAGAAATGTACGGTTTATTAATGAAATTTATTCCTATAATAGAAAGGGACATAACACCTACTCAAAGAGCCTTTTACTTTAGAGGGCCTTGGATAAATATGATACCAATATCATTCTCTTATAGGATATTGTGATGCATAATATGGATAGATTTAAATGCACTTTTTCGATCCTAAAGTATATGGGATATTTTTATAGAGAAGCAAAAGGAACAATAGGTGGTCTCAATATCATTTAAAAACACATGGGAATATCAATTAGTGATATCCTTTCATTCTTTTCACTCATGAATAATTGCTCAACTTGGTGGTTTATCTTCTAATCTTATTTTTTTCTCTTGTTTAATACTTGTGGCCCTTAATCCACTCAAGAAAAGGAACAATTCTAGTTTTAAATAAATTCTATTATGAGAAGTAATCTTGAAGATATGTGTATTAAATTGTTAGTTATTTTAAAGCATTATTGGCTACTATCTAAGAAGAAATACAGATCTAAAGATTAGGGGATATTTAGAAATTCATATCCCTATTAAGAGATTCTAATTTATGTGAAGGAAATATGATAATAATATTTTTGCCAGAATGGATAGATTTTGTACAAGTCTACTACATGGCTACAAACTAACATCCTTTTTTTAACTCTAGTTTTTTTTTTTATGGTGGGTTCTAATTATTGGCATATCTCTTTGACCTTGAATAGCTTCTAAAGACAAGTTTCCTTAAAGTTTAAAAAATATTAGATTAATATAAGCGTTTTCATAATTTTAGCATCATGGAATATATCAGCATTATAAAAATCTACTTTTAATTTTGTTATTTATTGTGATATCATTAGCACATAGTTGCAAGAAGTTTCATAGAGATTGTAGATTCTTAGAAGTTTTTTTACTAAATTATAAGTTAATTTGGTCAATTCTTTAGCTTATATAGAAGTCATTCTACAATGTTAAATGAATGGATCAATAATATAATCATTTTATAGTATCATAGAACACTTAAGATCCATCAAATATCTTTATGCCAGAGGAATTTTTATCAGCCTTTGGTTTTTTGGAGCATTTCTTTGAGCAATTTGCTAGTTGTATAATTGGGTTTTCTTTTAAAGAAGTTATTGAGTACCTAGAAAAGGCATGATGCATAGCAACAAGACACAAGTGAAACAATTGTATCTTGGTTTATTTGAATAAGGTGTTGAAAAATAATATATTTTTTCTTGATAGTGGCATGGAAATACTGGCTAAAAGTTGGATTTTCCTTTAGACCACAAGATTGGGATAAGACCATATTTGTGTTTCCTTTATGAAAAGTAGCATCATGAAGTGAACACAACACATTTTCTTTAAAATGAAATTAACACCTTCCCTAACATAATTGTTTGTGCTTGTTTAAAATAATTATTTCTATTTCGCATGAAGAATTATATATTTGAAAGCTTGCAACTATATTGCATTGAAGTTTTCTTAATTAGAAATTGTTGTTTAGTAAAAATTATTGATAAGCATGAAGATGCCTTTCATGGTTGTCATAAAATTATTTAGTCAATCTTTCTATTAGAAATAAATTATTTATTTATATTTCCAATTTTATAAAGTTCAAACATTATAATTTCTACACCATGAATTCCAAAAGCAGGGGAAGCAATGCATGCCTGTCCAATAAAGTTTCTGCAAAGAATGAAAGTCTACTCATCATGTGCTTAACCCCTTGTAATGACTCGGATGAAATGGATGCAGATGTACTGCATTGTAATTGAGTCGAATGTCGAGGGACAATGGAGAGGAGGATATATATTATCTACACATAATGGAACGTCCGAGACAAACCTAATATTCAGGGTATTATGATATATTACACGTGTCACGCAGTTATGGTGTTTCCTAGCTGTCTACAAATGAAGCAAGAGTAAGGTCATGGGTCGTGACGTAAGCAAATATGCCCACTCCAAAATGGGTATGCGACATGTAACGTAGGAGGGAAGCAAAAGGGAGCTAGTTTGTGTGTGACAGTGGGGAAGCATGATTGCGAATATTTATTTATGTGACTATTAAAATTATTCTTTTTGATCTTATTTATTATTTATTTTATTTTATTTTATTTTGAGTCCATAAGGAAATTGTATTATTTATTTATAAGAGTATTTAAAAATATATTTTATTTTGAGTGTGGGTTTTTTTTATATGATTAGAAGGAAATTGTATTTTTTTTTTTTAATTTATTGGAATTGATGAATATAATTGTTAGTTAGGTTTGTTTGTCATAGCTATTTTTTTATATGATTAGAAGGAAATTGTATTATTTTTTTTTAATTTATTGGAATTTATGAATATAATTGTTAGTTAAGTTTGTTTATCATAGCTTTGTAAATTGATCAAAGCAATTCATTGTCATACTATTATCATAGTGTATTTGGAGTTCTTTTATAAAAAGTGACCTAGTGCAATTGAATACTTTTTTTTCGTTTGAGGAAATACTCATTGAAACCAAATCAATTACTCAAGTTTTGGATATAATGAAGTCATTTTGACTTACCCAAATAAGATTTGATGTACATAAAAAAAATATATTTGGTTTATCTACATGATCAAATCCTTTTTGTCAAACATCCTCATGGACTCCTATTTCTCATAACATGTTTGAGGTCCAACATAAGTGTCATCTATAGATTGAGGCTGTGTTGTATTTGACTAGGTTGTCTTGATGGTCTACCATGATGGAATTAAGAACATGGTTGTGAAAATTATATTTTATTTATCGTATTGATAAGGGATGACAATAGTGCATTGGATATAGCTATTTCTCCCTATTTTGTGTGCATATTCTCTTCTAGATGGTCTACTTCTCTTTTTATTTCAAATTGTATATTGTGCATAATCACTTTCAAATTATGCACTTTATCATCAAAGACAACATCAGACCACTAATCCTAAATAATCCTAACCCTAATTCCAAATCCTCATTATTCACACACACATTCCTACTTTACTTTATATTAAAATAAACAATAGTACAATATTTACAAAAACGAAATTAAGATTGTAAAAAGACACACTCACAAAATCTCGTAAGATCAAATCTAAAACAAAGATAAAAATAAACAACATAATTAAATAGCTAAAATTATGTTAGCACTAGATAGATCTTTATCATCAAAATTTAAACCCTAAACATAAACGAAGCTAATTTCTATCAATAGACTTCCAACTAATAAGTGCGCCTTCCTCCTCAAGGATGTCTTCAATAAATTGTTGGGTGTGAACCAGGCCAACCATTCCCTTGTGAAACGACAGAGACGAAATGGATGTAGCTGTACCGTAATAGAGTCGAATGCCGAGGGACAGTGGAGAAAAGGATCATATATATTATCTGTACACAATGGAATGTCCGACCGACATAATATTCAGGGGATTCTGATTATGACAAGTCACACAAGTTGTTTATGGTGCTACCCAGTTGTCTACGACTATCAGTAGAATGAAGCGAAGACTGAGGTCATGACGTAAGCAAATATGCCCACTGTTGAACGGGTACGCGGAACGTAATGTGAAACGAGCCAAAAGGGAACAAGTTTGTGTCGTGACAGAGGGGAATCATGATTTTAAATATTTATTTATGTAACTTGTAAAATTATTCTTTTAATCTTATTTACTAGCAATCGCACCTGTGTGTAATGGGTATGCCGAAGAGCTCTAATTTGAAAAGAGCAAAGGAAATAGAAATTGGAGGGAAAAAATGTTTTATGTGGGTGTTTTCTATCGTAGAGTATTTTTTCTAGAAATATATATAAATTTTGACAGGATTCTTTAGTTGTCTTCTAATGTTTCTTCCTATTTAGCTGAATCATAATTTATTGTGTTTCAAATTTATAAAAAGAAAAGATTGTTTAGTTGATTGTTTTGTGAAAGAGATCTTTAAATATTAGTGATATTTATTATAATTAAGTTAATTTTAAAAATAAATGATGTAAATATAATTTATATTTTCATTTCAAATGTTTACCTTTAGTAACAAGTGTCACATAGTAGTATAGTACTTTCCTTAAAGATATTGTTAACAATAAAATTTATTTTGTCTTCCTTATTTTCTCTCTTTATCTCTCTATCTATTTTTCTCCTTAAGTGTGCAATGGGTGCACTCGTTGATGTATTAAAGGTAAATTATGACTTAATCAAATGACATGCCATCTTGAGCATAACTCCTAGGGACACATTCTATTCTTCAATTTTTGCATGAAATGACTAATCAAAAGTTAGTCTATCTCCCTCTCTTTGCTTGCTTGTAAGTTTTAATTTATATTTTAAGTTTGAAAATTGTTTTATTATATATATTAAGATTAAAAATATATAATTAGTCTATAATAATTAAAGTTTAAATAATAAGAAAAATAATAATAAACTAAAGTAATTATAATACGCTTATTATTTTGTAATTTCATAAAAAGATAAATAATTAAAATAAATTTCAAACTTCAATCTAAATTAAAAGTAAAATAGAATAAAGTAAATGCAAAGTCAAAATATATCAAAAATTCAAATATTAATAAAAATAAATAATAATAATAGATAATAAATTATTAGTTAATATATAATTAAATAAGAAAATAAAACTAATTTTTAATTTATTAGAAATGAAATATTACTAAAATATTTACCTAAAAAATATAATTAATATATTACAAACAATATTAAAATTAATTGAAAGATAAACTCAATGTATAGATAAGTATAGTTAAATTATTAAATAAAATAAATTAAAAAATTAAAATCTTAATTCAAATAGAATAGTAAAAATAAAAATAAGCAATATTAAATTGCTAAAATCACAAGTAAAATATTATTAAAGTTGTTTTAAAAATAATCAATATTTTAAAAAATGTAAATATGATCATTAATGATAAATATTTTTAAAATATAATATAATGATGATGTTTAATGTTCAAATTAGTATAAAATTTTAAATTATAGATATGAGATTTTTACATATTAAAAAGATTTTTAAATCAAATATCAAATTTTAAAATCCATACCAAAAAACTTATTCAATATTTTTCTTTTAAATGTAAATTATTTTATATAAATCAATTTTTGTCTTTACAATTGATTAATCAAAATTTTGTCTATAATGTGTAAAAAATTAATTTATTAAAAAAATATTCTATAAAATAACAAATAAATTATACATGAAAATAAATATATTTAATTATTTTTAAATCAAAGATCAATGAAACTTTTAAATAAAATTATTTAATATTGTTTCTTCATTATTTTATATAAATTAAAATTTTAAGTTTAAAATTAATTTTAAAATATTATTATATAAAAAAAATATTTTATTAAATAAAATAAAATTAAATAATAAACAAAATATAAATGAAAATAAATATAATTTAAAATTGATTTTAATCTATCACTAAACACATAAAATAGTCATAATAAAATAAAATAAAAATAAAATAAAACATGTACAAAGGCAAACCATTCATATTGCAGTCAGTTACCATACTCTGAGCAAGGCGGAGGGCAAAAAGATGTTTACGAGGATGGACGAATCAAAAGATCTCTTTCCGCGGGTGCTTCAATCTATTCACAATAAACTTATTTTGCCCGGTGAAAATAACGTTAACTGAATTTTTTTGGCAAAAATAAAACAGAGCTGAAAAGTGGTGAACGAAAACCAGTAAAGCGTAATTGCCGTAATATATGCTACAGCTAATTTTATTACGCCGAACTTCACCTTTTCAACAGTAAACTCCAGAAAATTGAACATGAACTGGGGATTTGTAAATCTCTACGAATTCATGATTAAACTGCTACACCACAGTGTAATTGAGTAACTGCAGTGTAGGCAAAATTGATGGTTAAACAATCTACGATTGCCATTTACTACACTGTCAACCAGGTTTTCTCGGTGTTTATAAACTGTTGATTGACAAATTGAGCTCGGAAAGTTCAAATAGGGACACGCCTTCGGTGTAATTATTCAAAAATATTTTATATTTTTATTTGGAATGCATATATTTCTTTATAGGTATGATTGGAAAGAAATTGTATTCCCTTCTTTTATTTATTAGAACCGATGAACATAATTATTGATTAAGTTTGCTTGTCATAGCTTTGTAAATTGATTAAAGTATTTTTTTGTCACATTATTTTGATAGTGTATTTGGAGTTCTATAAAAACTTGACATTGAGAGTATTTTTTTACTTTTGAGTATAGAGTCATTGATACCAAATGAATTGTTTAAGTTTTAGATATATTGACACCATTGTTTAATTTAGGTAGTCAAATCCTTTCCATCAAACTTCCTAATGTCTACTTTTAGTAGCATGTTTTAAGGTCCAAGATAAGTGTCATCCATGTGTTGAGGTCGTGTTGTTTTTGTACCATGACTAGGTTGTCTTGATGATCTACCATGATGGAATTGAGGACATGGTTGTGAAAATTACATTTTATTTGTACTATTTATAAGGGGTGATAATAGTGCATTGAATCTAGCCATTTATCATTGTATTTTCTACATGTTCTCTTCTAGATGGTGTACTTCTCTTTATATTCCAAATTGTATATTGTGAATATTCACTTCCAAATTATGTGCTCTCATCAAATGAAGACATCATACTACCAATCCCACCTAATTATCTCTAAATCCATATCTTCATTCTTGGGAGGTTTCTTCGTTGTGTAGCAAGTCTCACCTTTGCCTCTAGTTTGTGGTGTCATAATGATGTGAGAAATATATTTTTATAATAAATTAAAAAATTCAAATTAAGATATTTTTTTCTTGTAACTTACCCAAGTATAAAACTCACTTGACTAAAAAAAAACAATTTTTTTATTTATAGCCTTGGGAGTAAATTTATTTTAAACTAGGTAATGTCACAGTAAGTCCTTCAAATTAGCTTCACATGACCTCAAATTTAAACGATATTAGTTTTTATATGTTCTTGATTAGCCCTTTGAATTTTAGGAAAAAATCACCAAATCAAGAGAGACATGTTCTCCATAATCTAACCTCCTAAACGAAAAAGAAATACCTTTTTTCTTATCTAATATGAAATATGCTACAAAAAAATAATAATAATTTATTTTGAGGGGGAAAACTCCAAAAGTAAGCCATTTTGAGGGACTACTACTAATAGTCTTCAACAATAACTAATTATACAATATGATAATTAATTACTACCCACTACCTCCTATATACAAGCATCATTAGATAATATTATTACCTTAATCCTAATGACTCAGTTGAGTTAGTATACCAAAAATATAATTAAAGAATCATAATAAACATAATTAAAGATTGCATGGTTTATAGTTACTTGTCACATATCCCAATACATTCTATAGGATAAGGGCATAATACCTACACTTTAAATTTTGATTTTAATCATATTCAAGTTGGAAATCCTAACATATAATAGTTACCAATTAGTATGTGCACCAAAAAATAGAACTATGATTCTAGGGTTATTTATTTAAGGGAATGCTAGTTTTATGGCGACAAGAGGTGAACAGAGTTGCATGGGCATGGAACCTTGCAACTGCATGTCAAGTTCTTTCTCAATGCATGAGCTTGGTCGCTTCCAATTTGGTGGTGGTGGGTTTGAAGCTGTTGGCTAGAGGTTTATGTGTGTACAAGGGGTGTCTATTTTCTATTGGATTTTTTTTCATCATTTGTTGCTTTGTGTTTTATTTGAATTTTTCTTCTTTAAGAGTTTTTCCCTATGTCCTTGTTGGTGATGGATAGAGGGGAAGCTTTGGGGGTCAATTTTGCTATGGATTTCTAATATGCTTTTGGAACAAAATATCATTCTCTTTCAATGAGGGTTTCTGATAATAAACTATTCGCTAATGATTCAGGGAATTGAGGATTCACTCCATTTGGAGGTCCTCATATCCCAAAAATTAATGGGTGCCTAGGACAAAGAAAAGATAGGCCGGTGCTAATGATTCAATCAGAATCGATCACAAAGGATATTGAGTATTACTCGAAGCATTCTTTGCTATGCAAATTTTTGGGAATGAGGGTTTCTCTCCAATTTTTGGAGACATGGGCTCATCGTACATGATCCTGGGAGGGTGAGATGGAAATAATGTTGTTAGAAAATAGTTACTTCATGGTGAATTGTAATTGCATGGCGGGTCGCAATAGAGTGTTTGAAGGTGGGCCTTACTTCCACAACTAGATTGGTCTATTTATTAAACCCTAGCATGTAGGTTTTGATCCTTTAGAAGTGCTTCTGAATCGAGTTCTGGTGTGGGTTCATCTCCCTAGATTTCTAGTTGAATATTGGCGCAATGACATATTGCATCAGGTTGCTTCATTGCAGGGGAAATTGGTGGGTCCTTCTTAGCAAAATTAGGATAGAAAGGTAACCAATTTTGCTCACATTTGTGTTGAAATGGATTTAAATAACCCTCTTCTATATTCCTTTTAAATTTGTGTAGGCTCATATTCTTGGGTGCAATATCTTGATTATGAGACATTTCCCTTTCATTGCCAACTATGTCATGAATATGGCCATCCATAGAGAAGATGCTCGAAGTCTAAATATTTTGAGTCTCAGACTACTCAATTTCCTTGCAATCCTCCTAAGGTCGACAAAGGAAAGAACTCCATTCCTAGTGAGGTTGTAGGTGCAGAGGGTTTTATTCCTGTTAAGACTCGTAATAGGAACTGGGGTCAAAAGATGACTTTTAAGGAGTGTCAGGAAAGTGATAACTTTAATAGATTTGAGGTTTTGGATGATCTTAGCCAACAGGAGGTGAATCTAGGTATGATATTAATGGATAAGGGTGTTTCAGAAGGGGTTCGGGAAGGAATTATTTTGGATCACAACAAGACTTCTCAGGAGATTGGGGCTTTGCAAATGGAAACAAATTTGAGTTTGGTGGTTCATGGGAGTTTTGAGCCTCATGTGGATATGAAGATGGGGGAGGGGGAGATCTCTACTCCATTGGTGAAAGTGTGATCTAATTTGGTAAAAGGAAGCAAGGCTTCCCTTTCCTTGAGAATTATTCAAAAAGACCAAAAGAAAGGGGTTGCTGACAAGTATTCCAAAGCTAGGAGAAAGGACTTGGAAAAAATAAAGATGATGGGGGAGACTTTAGTGGAGTTTGGAGCTATTAAGACCTTGGATTCCCACTTTTCTAACCCTCCAAAATAATCATCTTCTGTTGGAATGTAAGGGGCTTAAACAATGGACCTTAACGAAAATTTCTTCATGAATTAGTGAGAATTCATTCTACTAATGTTCTTTTCTTACAGGAGACTAAGTTATCTATATAAAGTATGATTGGTTTGTTTCCAAAGCTGTGGGGGTGGGATGATTTCCACTGTATTGGGGCTCATGGTAATGTAGGGGGAGTGGATTGCTTATGGAACCTAGTGAAGATTCATCCTTTGTGGTGGATGTCCTCCAAGTCTTCCATCTCTATGGTTTCCTTAATTTTGGAGTCAAAGGAAACTATTCTACTCTCAAACATCTATTCGCCTACTGATTTTCTTGGTAAGCAGTTATTGTGGTATCATATTAATTTCATTCGGAGCCTTGCTCCTTTTTTCCCTTGGATTATGGTAGGTGATTTTAATGCCATTATTGAGTTGGGTGAGAATAGGGGGAGGGGGGTATTGTGATATTGGATCCCTCTTCTTTCCCTTTTTGTGATAACATATCTGCCTTGAATCTGGTTGACATTAAGCCTCATAATGGTCAGTTTACTTGGAACAATAGGAGAAAGGGAGAGAACTGTATCCCTGAGAAACTTGACCATTTCTTGGTTTCCTATTTTTGGGTTGGAGGATTGTGGTCTACTTGCTCTGATATTTTGGATTGGAGGGGCTCAAATCACTGGCCTATTAAGTTATCTACTACTTTGGCATGTGTTGCTCAGTCCCCCTCTTTTAAGTTCCAACTTATGTGGTTAAGAGATTCTTCCCTGTAGGAGTATGTGGTTGAATGGTGGCAAAGTGGAAGACCTTATGGCACTGCTATGTATTCTTTTTCCAAATGGCTGCAATATGTGAAATATAACTTAAAAGGTGGAACAGGCAGTGTTTTGGAAATATTTTTCATGTTAAGGTTGATGCTTAAGCTGACTTGGATGCCATCACTCAGGAGATAATGGAGTTTGGTCTTTTTGAGGATTTACTCAAGGATGAGGCAAGGGCTTTGAAATATTTGGAAGAGTGTGAGTTACACAAGGAAATTTATTAGAAACAAAAGGCTTGTGTTGAGTGGTTACAGGAGGGAGACATAAACACTACTTTCTTATTTAACTTAGTGAAAGCCAAGAGACATGGTAATTCTATGCCTCTTCTTGTGAATGACAAGGGTGAGCATTTGTCTTCTTTGTAGGATATGTCTAGAGAAGCTTCATAGTTCTTTGCTTCATTATTTAGAGAGGATTCTAAGGATGGTTTGGAAGAAGAGAACCATGTTTTATCTTGTATCCCCTCTTTGGTTACTAGGGAGATGAATGAGCATCTTTTGGGATATATCTCGTTGGAGGAGTTGGAGGTTACTATTTTCCAGATGAAGAAAGGGAAAGCCTTGGGCCCTAATGGATTTTCGATTTAATTTTATCAATAATTTTGAGATAACATTAAGTTGGACCTTTTGGAGGTGGTTCGTGAGTCTTAGAGGAATACACAAATGTCGCAGGCTTTGAACTCTACATTCCTTTCTCTCATTCCCAAATGTGAGGGGATGGATTTTCTGAATCAATTTCAACCTATTTCCCTTTGTAATCTAGTTTATAAAATCATTTCCAAGTTGATTGATAAAAGGTTGAAGTGATGGCTTAGAGGGCTTATCTTTGCGGAACAAAGTGGTTTCGTGGAGGATCAAAAAAATTTAGATGGGGTGGTTATTGCTACTAAAAGTGGTGCAGGAGCACCTAGGCTAACCTCCATTTTGTTAATTGTCTTTTTTGGCTTGTATCTGACCTTAGCCAAGTCAGGGTAATAGTGTGTTTGTTTTGGACCTTAGAAGGTCATTGTTGTGGTTAGGTGAATTAGTCATTAGGACTAAGATTCACCAAAGTTTAGTCATTATTGCTAGTTTGCTTTGCTTAGCTTAATTTGGAATTTTGAATCTTAAATGTGTTCTAAACACATCAATGTTGTTAGGAGGATGCCACAAGGCAATTAAGGGAGTTGAATGCTCAAAATAAAGGAGGTAGAGGTCCTAAGATTTAGGATGATTGTACAATGATAAGTTGCAAAAAGTTGTTATTAAGTTGTCATGACAACATTTGTCATGTTGCATGCAACTCAGTTATCTTGGATCCCCTAAAAGATAGGAGTGTGGGATCGACCAACATCCCTAAAAACTTGGCAAATGGCATCTATGAAAGGTGTGGCTCGAATGCAAGATAGAGAGTTTTTGTAATCAAGTTTTTGTTGTGATTGGAATAGTGAAGTACTCTGCAATTTCTGTGTTCACCGAATGTTTTGAGGAGACAGTGATATCAAGTGGATTGTATGTATTATTTTGGTATTGGATTTGTGTTTATAGGGTATATTCAAGTGTTTTTCCTTTTATAAGTAAGTTAATTTGAGATAGTTAGTGTTTTGTGTAAATAAGTTAGAGTCTAGTGTTTTTACTATCTTGTATTGAACAGTCAGTCCTTTTATGGCTCCCCCATGAAATCTAGCCACGAGAATTTTCTGAGAATAGATGGATTTGTTAGGGGAGCCAGTTGTTTGTACATACTTAGCATTAGGAGTCTTGAAGAGTTGAGCACATGCATTTAAAAGCAAACCCTAGTTGAGCTAAGAGTGTCCAGTTAGGAGTTTGATAGTGAAGAAGTGAAGAGTATAGGCAGGGGTTAGAAGTACAGTACAAAAAAAGCATGGTAACAGGTAGGGTATGATAAAATCTTCACATGCTAGAAGGATTGAGGTCCAGTCAATCCATTTGTGTGAGAGAGGAGCAAGAAATCAGTGTAACCCTACTAATTAGGTCTTTTAGCCCTATTTGACCTAGATTATAGGAACCCAGTGTACGTAGGAGATAGAGGCCTGAAACCTTGTAAATATTTTAGAGAACCAAAAAGGGTATCTGAATGCAGAATTTGTTTTCTAGGTTGTTTGGAAAGTTTGGTCAAGAATGACAAAAAGGTCACTATCAAGGGCTACAAGGAAATAGGCCTTCTCAAGACCAAATCTTGAAATTGGTAAGAAGGGAGATTGAAGACCATCCAAGATGAGTCCAATTGGATGTGTTTGGCATGTTTTTCAGTATCTTTGATACTCCTGCAAGAAGTTCAAGGTTTTGAGTGAAGTTGGCACTTAGATTCTTCTAAGTGTAGGAGAGAGTTTGTTAGTTCAAAGAGGTGTCAGTCTTTCAAGGTGAAGCACAAGTGAGAAACTCTTGGAGAAGAGTTAGAATAGGAATTAGTTAATGATCTAAGCCTGATAAGAACCTAGAGGATATCAGATTCTTGGGTGAAGACAGGGAAAAGTCTTCCTAGCTAGTTGTGCTAGCAAGCCTTGGAACACTTAGACCATATTGGTATCAGAGCCTTGTTTGATCAAGCTTGTGATTGATGTTGCAACCCACTGAATCAGTAGGAGAGAATACACTAGAGGAAGACAGAACCATGGTGACTAATGCTGATTTAGCCAAGAAAGTAGAAGAGCAAGAAGAGGATAACCAGCTGCTGAGAGAAAGGTTGTACCAAATGGAGAAGCTCTTGGATGAAGTCCAAGATAAGGTAGACAAAGTAAAGGATAAAATAGAGCTGAAGGAAGAGTAGGAGGCAAAGGAAAATGAATTGGACTTGGAGGAGGAAGCTCCAAAACCTGACCCTGTCCTTGCTGAAGAACCCTTCTTGAAGGCACTACAGGCCTTAAGTGGCAAAGCTTTGGAAGGAGTGCCACTATTTAGTGGATAAATGGATCCTGATTCAGTCATGGACTGGATTGAAAGCATAGAGAATCACTTTGAATGTGATGGTATAACAGAGGCCCAAAAAGTAAAGGTGGCCAAGTCAAGGTTGAGAGGGTCAGCTCTCACATGGTGGAAGTTTGTGCAAGCTAAAAGAGAGAAAGAAGGAAAGGGTTCTATAGTTACATGGAGAGGCATGGTAACCAAGATCAAGTAGACCTACTTACCTAATGACTATGAAGTCCAGTTGCATAAGAGGAGACATAATCTTAGACAAAAAGATATGGATGTCCAAACATACACTGAGGAGCTCCAAAAGTTGTGCCTCAGATCAAAGGTGGTTGAAGATGAAAGCATCTTTCTAGCAAGGTATTTGAATGGGCTTAAATGGTCTATTCAAGAAGACATGAGCCTAGTGAACTTCAAAACTATCCACCAATGTTATCAAATGGCCTTAAAGATAGAGGAGAAAGGAAAAAAAAAGCAAGAGCAAACCTCCAAGAGTAGAGGTAAAGTAAAAGATAGTAGAGGACAAAGAGGTGGCTATGGTGGAAGAAGTTCAGAATCAAGGGCTCAAGGAGAATTCAGGTACTCTGAGCAGCAAGAAGGAAGCTCTAGTAGAGGTGGTAGAGGAAGAGGCTCTTACTCTAGAGGAAAAAGTGGTGGACAAGGAAGAGGTAATTACTTTACCAACATGAAATGTTACCACTGCAATCAAATGGGACACCCGGCCTATAGGTGTCCAGAAAAAGGTAGTACTTCTCATGGAGGTGATAAGAGAACTAATCTAGTTCATGATGAGACATATGCAGCAGAGAAACATTCGGAGGTACCATTGAATTCTGAGGAAGGTGAGAACCTCATGATGAGGAGAACTTTGATTAAGGATCCGGTTAAAGAAGAACCAAGCCAAAGGAGGTCCTTGTTTAGGATAAAGTGTAAAATGATGGGGAAAGTATGTAGAGTCATCATTGACTCAGGGTCTACTGACAATATTGTGTCAGAGGAGGCAGTCAACAAGCTGAAGTTGACAAGGATACCCCACACCAATCCTTACAAGGTCACATGGCTCAATAAAGGCCAACATGTCTTGGTAAATGAACAAGCATGGGTGGAGTTCTCAATTGGAAGGTACAAAGACAAAGTCTTGTGTGATGTGTTACCTATGGATGCATGTCACTTGCTCCTAGGTAGACCATGGCAATTTGATCGCCAAGCTATGCATGATGGAGCAAAGAACTCTTATACTTTCAAGAAGGATAAGGTAACATTTAGAATTCAGTCACTGTTAGAAGATGCAGAGGTGCAAACAGCAGGTCCTAATTGCTCATGGTTGGTGAAAAAGAGTTCTTAGAAGCCTTGGAAGAAGGGGAAGGAGTTGGCTATGCAGTAATGTTGAGGCCAAGAGAGGTAAGTAATGACAAAGCAGCTGAGAAGCCAGAGTTACCTAGAGAAATACAGAAAATGTTGCAGACCTATGAGGCATTGTAAGCAGTGGACAACCAGCAACATTACCCCCTAAAAGAGCCATAAGTCATAGGATAGACTTGATACCAGGGGCTACCCTACCAAATAAGGCAGCCTACAAGATGACTCCTCAACAAAATGAGGAAATAGCTAGGCAAATACAAGAACTCCTAAACCAAGGTCTCATTAGGAAGAGTATCAGTCCATGTGCAGTACCCACTGTCTTAGCACCTAAAAAGGGAGGAGAATGGAGGCTTTGTACTGATTCAAGGGCCATAAATAAGATAACCATTAGGTATAGGTTCCCTATCCCTAGGATTGAAGACCTCATGGATTGTCTAGGTGAAGCTAGGTACTATACCAAGATAGACTTAAAGAGTGGTTATCACCAAATTAGAATACATGAGGGAGATGAGTGGAAAACAGCTTTCAAAACCAATGAGGGTTTATATGAGTGGCTGGTTATGCCATTTGGGTTGTCTAATGCCCCCTCCACATTCATGAGACTCATGAATGAAATCCTCAAAGACTACATTGGTAAATTTGTAGTGGTGTATCTTGATGATATACTAATTTATAGCAAAACAAGAGAAGAGCACCTCCAACAGATAGAGTTGATTTTCAAGAAGCTGCAGGAGGAGAAATTGATGATCAATTTAGAAAAGTGTGAATTCATCAATACAGAGCTGGTGTACCTTGGATTTGTACTATCACATGGCAACTTGAAAATGGACAGCAACAAAGTGGAAGCCATCCTCAATTGGCCTACTCCAAAGACAACAATAGAGGTAAGAAGCTTTCATGGCCTTGCTCAATACTATAGGAAGTTCATAAGACAATTTAGTGCTATTTGTGCTACTATGTTGGATACCATTAAAGGAGGGATGAAGACTAAGTTTGTATGGAATGAGCAAGCTAACAAAAGTTTTGAGTTGTTGAAAGAAAAGATAGCTACCCAACCTGTTTTGGTGTTACCAAGCTTTGAGAAGCTATTCACTATTGAGTGTGATGCAAGCAATGTGGCTATTGGAGCTATTCTCAGCCAAGAGGGCAAACCAGTGGATTTTCATTCAGAGAATTTAAGTGAAGACAAGAAGAAGTATTCTTCTTATGACCTTGAGATGTATGCATTGGTCCAGGCTCTAAGGAAATGGAGGCACTACTTGCTTCCCAAGGAATTCATAGTGTATTCAGACAACCAAGCACTTAGTTTCCTGAATTCACAAGAGAAACTGAGTCACAGACACATGAACTAGGTGGAATACCTGCACGCTTACACCTTCAATATCAAACACAAGAAAGGAGTACTCAACAAGGTGGCAGATGCCTTGAGTAGAAGAGTCCTCACCATACAAGAAATTCAATTGAAGAGCATGGGAATAGATCATTTCAAGGATCTATATGCAGATGATGAAGATTTTGCAAACATCTATAAGGTATGTGTTGAATACAAGAATCATTTCCATAGTAAATATGTTGAATATACTTTGCAAAGTGATCGTTTGTTCAAAGGAAATCAGTTATGTGTCCCTAGAGGCTCTATTAGAGAGAATTTGATACAAGAAAAGCATAATGGTGCATTGAGTGGTCACTTTGGGATCACAAAGACTCAAGAACTTGTTCAAAGGTTCTATTATTGGCCAAGGATGAATCTAGATGTTAGGAGGTATGTGGAAAGTTGTGTAGTATGTCAAAAGGCCAAGGGTACTTCTTCAAATGCAGGCCTATACCAACCACTACCTATTCCTACTAGGCCATGGGAATGCTTGAGTATGGATTTTGTAGTTGGGTTACCCAAGACAAGACAAGGCATGGATAGTGTTTATGTAGTTGTGGATAGATTCAACAAAATGGCTCACTTTGTGCCATGTAAAACAACCAATGATGCCAGTCAAATAACATCTCTTTTCTTTAAGGAGATAGTAAGGATACATGGGTTACCTATAAGCATTGTGTCAGACAGAGACACCAAGTTTATGAGTCATTTTTGGAAGACTCTTTGGCAGAGATTGGGAACTAATTTATCTTTTGGATCTGCATACCATCCCCAAACTGATGGTCAGACCGAAGTTGTTAATAGAAGTCTTGGAAATCTATTAAGGTGCTTGACCAAGGAGTATGGTCAACAATGGGATTAGTTGATTGGACAAGCTGAATATGCCTATAATGACACTGTGAACAGATCAACAGGGAAGAGTCCCTTTGAAATTGTCTATGGATTACATCCTAGAGGAGTCTATGAGCTAAGAGACTTAAAGGATGGAGTCAAGGGAAGTGGATATGTTGATGATTTTTCTTATGCAATGCAGGAGATTCATGATACAGTTAGGAAGACATTGGTAGAAAACACCATGAAGCATAAGACCAAGGTGGATGAGCATAGAAGAGAAGTTCAGTTCAATGTTGGAGACTTGGTGATGGTGCATCTAAACAAGTCTAGGTTACAAAAAGGAGTTCCTCACAAGTTGCAGATGAAGAGGATAGGTCCCTGTCCTATCTTGGAAAAGTATGGAAACAATGCTTTTAGAGTGCAGCTACCCGAAGACAGTGGAATGTCCCCTATTTTTAACATTGCAGACCTAGTCCATTACAAAGGACCACCACTAGACATGGATCAAAACCTCAATGAAGTCATCCAAGATGTGGAGGAGCTCAAACTGCCTTTAGCTACAGTCAAACAAGCTGATAGTATATTGGATACTAGGGTCTATAAGAAGACTAGAACCAAGGAATATAAGGAACATCTGATTAAAAGGCATGGTCAATCTGATGCTAATGCAGTGTGGATCAAAGAATCATAGTTCAAGAATTTGGGCATTGATCTCAACTTACTCAATCCAAGGGTGGATTGAACTCTTTTATTTTGGGGAGGATGGTGCAGGAGCACCTAGGCTAACCTCCATTTTGTTAATTGTCATTTTTGGCTTCTATCTGACCTTAGCCAAGTTAGGGTAATAGTGTGTTTTTTTTGGACCTTAGAAGGTCATTGTTGTGGTTAGGTGAATTAGTCATTAGGACTAAGATTCACCAAAGTTTAGTCATTATTGCTAGTTTGCTTTGTTTAGCTTAATTTGGAATTTTGAATCTTAAATGTGTTCTAAACACATCAATGTTGTTAGGAGGATGCCATGAGGCAGTCAAGGGAGTTGGATGCTCAAAATCAAGGAGGTAGAGGTCCTAGGAGTTTGGAAGAGGGCATAATGGGAAGTTGCAAAAAGTTGTTATTAAGTTGTCATGACAACATTTGTCATGTTGCATGCAACTCGGTTATCTTGGATCCCCTAAAAGATAGGAGTGTGGGATTGACCAACATCCCTAAAAACATGGCAAATGGCATCTATGAAAGGTGTGGCTTGAATGCAAGATGGGAGAGTTGTTGTAATCAAGTTTCTTTTGTTGTGATTGGAATAGTGAAGTACTCTCTAATTCTGTGTTCACCCAATATTTTGAGACAAAGGATATCAAGTGGATTGTGGCAGCTAATTTGGTATTGATTTTTGTTTCTACGTGGTATATTCAAGTGTTTTTCATTTTATACAAAGTTAATTTGGAGATAGTTTAGTACTTGTGTAAATAAGAAGGTCTAGTGTTTTACCGCCCCAGACCGGAATAGTCACCCTTTATGGTTCCATGAAATCTAGCCATGGGAATTTCCTCATAGAATAGATTGATTTGTTAGGGAGCACCAATTTTTGTACTTACTTAGCATTAGGGATTCAAAGAGTCGAGCAAATGTATTTAAAAGGAAACCCTAAGCTTGTGCCAAGGAGTGCTCAGCTTAGGAGTTTGATAGTGAAGAAGTGAAGAGCATAGGCAGGGTTAGAAGTACAATATGGAAAAGCATGGTAACGTGTAGTATGATAAAAATCTTCATGCTGGGAAGCTGATTGAGGTCCAAATAATCCACATTTGTATGAGAGAGGAGCAAGAAATTAGTGTAACCCTACTAATTAGGTCTTTTAGCCCTATTTGGACCTAGATTATAGGAACCAAAGGTACCTGAGGGAGACAGAGGGCCCTAAACGCCAGGGCCATTTTAGAGAACCAAAAAAGGGTATCCTAGTGAAATTTTTTTTCCTGTGTTGTTTGGAAAGTTTGGTCAAGAATGACAAAAGGTCACCAAGGCCAAGGGAATAGGCCTCAAGACCAAATCTTGAAATCGCAAGAAGGGAGATTTAAGAACCATCTAAGATGAGTCCAATTGGATGTGTTTGGCATGTTTTCGTGATTCGATACCCTTGCAAGTAGTTCAAGGTTTTGATTAAGTTGCACTTAGATTCTTCTAAGTGTAGGAGAGAGTTTGTTAGTCTCAAAGAGGTGTCAGCTCTTCTTCAAGGTGAAGCACAAGTGAGAAACTCTTGGAGAGGAGTTAGAATAGGACTTAGTTAATGATCTAAGCCTGACAAGAACCTAGAAGATATCAAGTTCTTGGATGAAGACAGGGAAAAGTCTTCCTAGCTAGTTGTGCCAAAGAAGCTCAGAACACTCCACACCCAAAAGTATTCATTCTATGGTATCTTGACGTAGTGCTGGCTATGTCTAATCAAGTTGGATATGGCAAAGGCTCAAGATAGAGTTATGGTCCCTGCAAAAAATCCTATTGCTTTGTCTTGGCCGAGGAGTGGGTCAAGGTTATGTGTTGTGTTACTCCTAATTTCTTTTCTTGGTCATAATAAATGGTAGCCTTCTCTATTTTAGTGCTTTGGAGGCCATCAAGGGGATCCCTATCTCCTTATTTATTTATTATTCTCGCTTGAAGGCCTAGGGAGATTAGTGAAGCATAATGTGGAGTTGGTTTGATCCGTAAGTGGATGGGGGTGGGGAAATGGTTTTCCTCCTCAATCTCACCTGCAATTTGTGGATGATACTGCCTTGATGGGTATGGCTAAGATTAGAGAAGCTATGAATTTGCACAAGGCTTTCAATATCTATCTTGTTGCTTCTGGTCAAAGGATTAATCAAGATAAATCTTCCATTTTATTCTTCAATACTCTGAGGCTTATTCAACAAAGGATTGCTTGTATCTTGAGGTTTCAAATTGGGTCTCTCCCTTTAACTTATATTGGAATTCCTATCTCTTCTAGTAGTCTTCCTAGGGAGTCTTGGCAGAATATTCTAGACAAGTTTTGTGTGAAGGTTAATCATTGGACTCATAGATGGTTGTCCTTTGCTGGCCATGTTTAGCTGCTTAAAACTATGGTGTAGGCTCTTCCTATTTATAGGTGCATGCTATAGGTGGCTTTGGTTGAGTTTGTAAAGGATTTGAATTCTTTGGCTAGACAATTCGTATGGGTGGGTAGCTTATCCTCTTCTAAGTGAAGCCTAGTGAAATGGGATATTGTGTGTAGCTCAAAGCAATTTGGGGGTCTTGGATTGTGACAATTGAATTGGTTTAGGTTGGAGTTGGTTGTGAAGATTTACTGGAGGTGGTGTGTGGAGTAGGATCATATCTGGGCCATGATTTTATCTCACAAGTACCTTTTGGGGGTTTTGAAGGAGGAGCTTCCCAAGTATCCTTTGGTGGGGAAAGGTTATGTGATTTGGGGAATGCTTAAGAAAGGGGATGTGTTGATCAAGGAGGGATTGTTCTAGATATGTAATAGGTGGTTGAGGCTCTCTTTTGGTCTAATTCTTGGGATGAATTTTCCCCTATTTTGCGCTAGTATCCTAATTTGTTGAATCTTTTCCAACACTTCTTGGAGGCTGGTTGGTTAATGGTGATTGATTTTAAGACTTCTTATCCATGTGGGAAGATGGAGGTGGCTAGGTGGAAGGATCCTTATGACTGGCCTATTGTCGGGTTGGAGGAGGATTGTGCTGAGCTTCAAAATATTTTGGCTAGTAGACAATGCAATTCCCTTAGGGATAAGGATATTTTGGCTTGGAGGTTGAATCCTAAGGGCGCTTTCACTGTGGCTAGTGGGTATCAAGAGTTACTGTCTCATAAGTTTGGTGGGGTGGAGGTACCTTGGTTGAAACATGTGTGGAACAAGTTTTCATGGCCAAAGTGTAATTTTTTGTGTGGACTCTGGCTTGGAATAGATGTTTGACTTGGGATAATATTTGGAAGTGGGGATTCCAGTGTCCCTCTATTTGTGTTCTGTAGCTGCTGAGAGGATTTTTCCCATTTTTTCTCATTGTCTTTTTCACGCCTGGATATTTATGGTGGGGTGTTTGGAAACATCCTTTTTGTTCATTCTCTTCTTCTCTCCCTTGTCGAAATTGGAGCATCTGGAAGACCCCTATCCAAGCCTTTATCCACCATTGTGGTGCATTGGTCCCATCACCTTCATCCTTTGGAAAATTTGGTTGGAAAGGAACTCTAGGGTTTTTCAGGATAGGTTTATGGTTTTAATAGGTTTGGCACAAAAATTGTTGGTATGATCCAAGAGATGGTGAAGCCAAGTGAAGTGGCTTATTCATTAGAGGAGATGATGAGATTTTGTGAATAGATTGGGCTTGTGGGGGTTGACTGTCTCATGCCTAAGAGGTAAAATGGGCTAAAAAGGTTCAGTAGTGATGGTTACCTCCTCTGATGAATTTTTTAAAGATCACAGATGGTTCCTCTAGGGGTAATCCTAGGCCCACGAGATTGGTGGAGTTGGAAGATACTATTTTGGCTCGATATTTTCTTTTCTCCACTCATAAAGGAAACATTCTAACAACTTATGGAGGGGTTGGCGATTCTCTAGGCTATTGAGCATGCTTGTGCCCTAGTGTACCATTGAAAAATGGCCACTTGTCATTTTCATGGTCTTTTTAGGCCTATCCTCTTGATGTTAGATCTATTTTTCTTTGATTCATTGATGTAATGTGGCTTGAACATTCACATTAAAGATTTAAAATTCAAATAATGACATCTTTGTGAAGGTGTTGTGGGAGGTTGTAACACATTTCTACAATCTCCTAGACTCTATTCAATACAATTTACTTAAAAATCACCTTTTCATCACTTATCAAGTTCTATTTTGAAGTGTTGTAAAGTCTTCTAACAAGATTTCATGCTTTTCTAGGCTTAATTTCACTATTTACACCTTTCTTATGCTTTATTTGACCCCTTTATGCCCTTATAAGGCTTACTTAAGTGTATTTTTTAATGTAAACCTAACAAATAACATTAAATGTGAATTAATTCCGAAAACCCATTTTCAAGTCCTATGGGGACCCATTCGCCATGGGTGGTGAATGAGTCCCCTTGGCTCCAAATTCAAAAATATTTTAAATTTCCTTTTCACAGGTTTTTATTCAAAATCACTGGATACCTATGATGAGGTATTGATAGGCTACTAAGGCACAAGATTGCATAACAAGGATTTTCACCCTATTTTAGATCTCCCCTCATTCATTCAAGCAATATCATACAATCATACATCACATCCAAGAATTCAAGCACCATACAACATCAAATCAAGCATCAATCAAGCATTCAAAGGAAACCATTGACGTATCTTCAAAATTTCATCAACAACGGTTTGGTAAGTTGATATAATTTACATGTTATTAGTTTATCTTTCTCTTTCATTTATTTATTCTATTATGGGTTTGATTACCAAAGTGGGGTTTGACCACGGAAAACCCCTATTTGCTAACCCTCAACCATTTCCCCCCTTTATGAATGTGTTTTGTATGTAGATTTATCAAGTATTTAGGTGTTAAAAAGTGGAGAACAAGTCAAATATGTGCTTCAAGTCAAATCAACCACATTTCAAGCTTGGAGAAGACTTTCATTCATTTCCTGAGAATTGACTTCGCAACCGACAAGGCATATTTCTAGATTTGGTGTTGCGTAGTTGTCTCCCCATTTTTTAGAATTTTTGAGAGGGACTGGATTCACCATTAGTGGCTTAATTAGTCCCACCTTAAGACTGAAAATCTAGGTTTTGTCAGATTTTGGATCCCGACAGTCATAAACTAGTTCCGGATAGTTTTTCACCAGTAGCAGGGCTGATTCACCAACCTGGGTGAATGAGACCCACTATTGATTTTCAATAATTGAAAACAACATTCAATCCATTCCAGATTCCTCAAATCTTGCCCAGGTGCACTTTGATTCAACCTTTCTCTTTCTGATTTAGATTTTGTTCATTCATAATTCATTGTTTGTATACATTGTTTTGTTTTCAAACATTGCATTCATCTTAGGTTTTGCATTCATAATTGTTCAATTTCATAGTTTAGTTGCATTCATATCATTCCATTACACATTTTAATATGAGGAACTAGCTAGATTCTTTTGGCCCTTGCTTCTCCTTTTCGGTGAAAAACCCTAGTGATATAAAGACTTAGGAGAACCAAAAATCTACAGCCCACTGGTTTATGTAGGATTATCTATGAATCTAACTCACAAATTATTGTTGATATGTTACAAGAGAAAAAGGTGGTTGAGGTTAATTGGTAGCTTGTGGTGGTGGTTCAACAGATTTTGTAGATGGGATCTATGTTGGAAGTGGTTCCTTTTTCCCACATCCTATGTGAACAGAATAGGGTTGCTGACTATTTGGCTAAGTGGGCTTCAGAGCATGTAGACAATTGGAAGGTTGAGGGGTGGGGACAGTTATCCCTAGATTATTGTCATGAATTAGAGAGGTTCATTATTGAGGATATGAGGGATAATGCATTGGTGGCTATATGGATGGTGCATTTTTTCTTTGATGGATTTTTTGGTGATTTCTTTCTCAGGAGCCTATGGGTTCCCTAATCCCTACGTTATGTTAATTTCTTAACTTCAATAAAATTTTTACACTTTTTTATTTAAAAAAAAATTAACAGAATCATTCTAAGATAGTCTAATTATGGAATATAATATATTAAACACACATTTCATATAAAGCAATTTAAATTAGATCAAAACTAAATCTAAAAATTAAACACAATATACTAAGCAAATAAAAATCTCACTCTTAATTTATTTCTATTTCATTTTTACCAAATTAACATTATTCCTTATTGTCATCAATGAAGTTGAATCATATTCCCTTTATATATAGTATGATCCCCCTAAATGTTCACCTTAACACCACCCTTTTTCATATGTAGTTTCCCATAGTCACAAACATGTTTTAAATCTAAAGTTAAAAATCTCTAATAACAAAAGAACACCAAAGAAATGGGTCCATATCTGAAATATCATAATCAACCTAGTCCTAGCATTGAAAAATCTTAGTATTCATTCATTTTGTGCCTCTAATCATTAATCTATTTCTAAATGTATAGGTAAGCCATAATATTATCCCAACTATTATAAGTATTCTCTCTTAGATTAGGTAGTTTCTTAATTTGCATTAATCAAAATAAAATTATATTAGTTATGGTTCTAATCTTTATGATTTCTATATCATTTTATTAGGTCATATTAATTAAATGTATGATGTTTTTAATAACCATATTTGATAATACCAAAAACATATTTAAAAATATAGAAAGAATTCAAGGTTTATTTTAGTTAATCTAACATGAATCATATGAAAACAATATCAACACCACACCCTAATCCTATGAACATATAGTGTTATTGGTTCTCATTAAATTTTAATATACTATTCATCATGATTAGAATGATTAGTACATTCCATTATTAATGATAATATACATATTTTTACATTGTGAAACTACCCTTAGTAGAGATGAAGAGGTGATAAATTTTTCATGACCTTATTAAATGGAGTTAGTTATATAAATTGAAACATATTTGATAACTTAATGAAAAAATATATTATTATAACTTGTTTTATTATCAAAATAATGGACCAATCAATGTAAAAAAAGTACATATAGGGTATGTACAAGATCATCATGGAAAAAAAAGGCCCTTAAACTTGGCAAAAAATTCAAAAAAAATAGAGTTAGGTAACTTGACGTAAACATTGAATAAGTTATCTATATTATTTCAAAAATATGTAAGAATAGGATCTCTAGAAAATTGGATGTAGTTTCTAAACTACTAAGTTTATTTTAAAAACAAAATCTATTTGGTGAAAATTTAAAATTTCAATGTAGTAGTACTTAAATTTCAAGGAAAAAATAAGAAGTAGGTGTCCTGTCTGACCACCCTAACCACAATAAAATGATAACATTTTTTATAATATTTTAGATATAAGTAGAGGATTCATGTCCCAATGTGATGCATTATTTTTGTAATTTTTTTCCAAGTAAATAATTAATTATGAATATTTTATTACAACTTTTAAAAAGTATAAAACTGTATGTCCTGACCACCTTAACTTGGTCAAAACTTCATGAAATTCATTTTTAATCTTATAGTATGCAAAGCATAAAATGTGATGCAAGTTTCAGATTCAAAAATGTGATACTGCTTTGAAAGCTATAGATGTTTTTCAATCAGCCTATCAATCAGACATTAGTCATAATTCAAATAGAAAATGAATAATAATTATTTATTAAATTCAAAGTAAAGCATAATTTATATTGGTGGAAAGTTGAGAATCTCCTTTAAAAACCCTTTTCATTTCATCAATTTTGGGTAAAAAAAAAAGGTTGTCAGCCACATACCCTATACATACCCATCATATCGCCACTTTTTGGCCCATCATGATCTTGCACGTACCCTATAATTTTAAGGGAAAATTTATATATTTTACACCTTGATTTCATGCTACTATGTATAGATACCAAAAGTGTATTGTCATGGTCGTCAACACTCTAACTAAATTCTACCCCAATCACATCAAAAGAAATCCACTAAATGTCTCCTTGACCTTCCCAAACCATCATACATGGAATTTTAACTCTTTTTACTATCTCACATGATGCAAATCAATCCTTAGAGGAGATTTCATGGAATGACATAGTGTGCCCTTTTAAAAATTAAAATTTTACTCCTATGACAACTCTTTTAGAATATAATTTTGATATTCCATATAATTTTATAATAGATACCTTAAGTTGGGAAACTAACAATTGTCCTATATAGGCATCTTTTGGGTCATTATTAGAATAAATGTTATCAACACTTATTAAGATCCATATTTGTATGCAATTTTTTAAAAAACAATTAGTTAAAGAAATATAGGATCTAATATATCCCATAGATCTATATCAATGTAATCTATAACTTTGCAAGTAGGGAAATCCTACATAATGTATTCATGACTAAGACCAAGCCATATGGTGCAACATAGTTCATAGATATATTATATATTTTACTATTTATATGAATAACTTGTTGCATAATAAAATTGATATTTTCTTCATCTATCAAGGATCAAAAACAACAAATCAACTTCAATGAGAAAAAAATAATAACATATAAATAGCTATGAACTTCTTGTCACTTTCTAGCATTTTGATCTATCTTTCTTATTAATTTTAGAACTTAAAAAAATACAAAATTATTTCTATTATTTCATTAGTGTAGAATAAATTACATATCCTACGTTTCATTAGGATTTTTTAAATTTCTCTATAGTAGAGAGCCTATAATTTCAAACTACCTAAACCTTTTCTCTTAGTAACATTTCTTCCACAATGAATAATATTTTATTGACACTAATTATTTAATTCATCATATATTTCCATCAAAGCAACTCCTTGTCCAATATCCATGTGTATATTTCTACTTATTACAAGAAGGTCTCCACCATCCAATCTCCTTGGATCATAGAGCTTCTTTTATTTATCATTTGCAAGGTGCTACTTGGAGGTCTCATAGTTCTAAACCTATCAAAAAATTCCATCCATTAATATCTCCAATCAATCCTATCCCTTGATCCAACATGCCTCAAAATTATAAATAACACATAATATGCACTATTTTCAAGAAAAATTTGAATGCAAGTTTATTCTTTCACATCTAGAGAACTAAAATTATATCTCTCTCATCCAATATTATTTAGCTTATCAAAACTCTTTATGTGCAATAAGAGGCTTTTATGAGAGACTTTTTATAGTCTTTCATCTTAGGTGATCTAGTCTCTTATGCTCAATTGAAAGTGATAATTAAGCATGAAATAAAGGTTTGAATTTAGTTATTTGAATATTTTATATATATCTTCTTTACATGGTTTTCCATAATATTTTCTATGAAGAGAGAAGACCATATGGACCATCTAGAAGTCATGCTATAATGATGTCATCAACAAGGTATGTATGTACATATAAAGAAGTCCATCTTTAGAGTCAAATAAGGTAAATTGATTAGACATATTTTATCCCAAGAGAGAACAAAAATTACCATGATAAGATTAAATATATACAAAAATTGACCTTATCATTAAATAAATTAGGTGTTTAATCATTCTTTGGATAGGTAAAAAAAATTCGAAGACTTGTTACACACTATTTTGAGTTGACCAAAAATTTTGCTCATATGAAAGATAAAATGATATTCAAATAAACTAATAAAGATTAAAATAACTATAGCTAATGCTCTTTTCCTCACACATCTCAAGTTTTGAAAGGATTTTATTATCTATTATTAATCTTCTTTAAACATATAATCGCCACAATATTTTAGCAACATAATAATGAAGAAATGGATTTCTAATTGATTACCTAAGAGTTCCAATAAAGAAACATGAATTGAATTTCTCTTTAATAAAAAAAAAATATTTTTTTATTAAAAATGCCACTAAATTGTTTTTGGTTTTGTAGTTTGAATTCACATTATACTATAAAAATGCAAGATATAATAGTTAATATACTATTCTTACAGCATAGGATATTGGTTTCAATATGATACTAGGTTATTGGAATTCCAATATACACAATTATGATGTATTGATATCAATTTTTGTAGGCTTATGGTTATGAACAAATTTGATAAAAAATTGGTACAATTATAGGACTATCCCCTCACACTCTTAATTACATTGATAGATGAATTATTTTAAAATATTGCATGCTTGCATACAAATAAAATGTTCCCCAAATATTTCTCAAATAAAGAAAGAAGAATAGAGCTCAAAGCCATCAAATACATCATTTGGATGATGCATAATATAAGAAAGGAATTGATGGAGCATTCCCAAAATGTATGGATAAGGAACAAGGTACAAAGTTATTGGAATTATTTCATAACAAATATTAAAGAGGCTATTACTCCTCTTATGTGACCACTTTTATAATTCTTAATAATTATACTACTACCCAATTATGTTCAAAGATGTTCAATATTGGGTTGCAAAATGTATATTATCATGTCAACAATTTATTGGAAACTAAATTTTTTTCCTTAACCTTCAAACTATTAGTAGTTGATGATCCATTTAGATAGTGGAGTTAAGTGACTTTATTTTTCCTCATAATCCACATTTGACTGTATTTCATACGTTTAGACTTTCATTGATTATTTCACTAAGTGGATTGAAGCAATTTCAATACAATAGACTAATTTAAAATTTACTTGTAACTTCATTAAGTAAAACATGTTGGTCAAGTTTGGGGTCCTCACAAATTTGTCACTCATGAATACATCCAAATTTTCTTTATTTGAGATTTAAATATTTTTTAAAAAATATGGAAAATATATTATCATATTCATCTAATTATTATCTACAAAATAATGGTTAGGATGAATCAAGAGATAAAAATATTACAACTACTATTCATAAGATAGTAGAAAATAATCAATGAAGTTGGCATAAAAAATTAATGATGCATTGTGGTCTAATAAGATCAGGCTAGAAAGAGCTATGTGTATGTGGTGCATTGAACTTGTATATGAAATTGTTTGTGTATTGCTTATACATCTAAAAATTTAAACATTGAGAATACATAATGATATTAAAGATGAATAATTTAAGGACTTGTAAGAATTGTGTGCCTCAATCCCACAGGCTAAAACCTCTTGTGAAGCAATTTCGGTGAGACTATGGAAATGTCTGGCCAATCTACTAGTTGATCCTGGACTATCACTGTGACCTCTTGAATGTCTTGGCGATTGGCATCTGAAACCTTCGGCGTAACTTGGACTGTCGGAATGATGTCTTGGCGACGATAGGAAGTCTTGCCGATATCGGCGTGACCTTTGGTCTATCTGGCCGATGTGATAATTGGTATGAATTGCTCCTATCAGCAGAAAGTCTTGGTGATTGGGAGATGTCTGGCCGATAGTTGGTGTCTATCGGATATTAGGGAGACTTGGCTGAAAGGGTTATGTTTCGGTATAAGGTCTTACCGATATGAATGTCTCACTGATAGTTATCTTCTAGAGTCATCGGAGAAACTCATGTGTTTTGGGATGAAGTCTTGGCGATAGGGTGATGTCTCATCGATAGGTAATGAAGGGTTCGGTAAGACTCTAAGCGACAAGCGGTGTCAGGTAGACCCTTGGCCAAAAGGCTTATTTCGGTATGATGTCGCAGCGATCGATGAAGGTCTTGCCGATAGGGATTTACCTTGGTGCCTTCGCGGTGACAATAGACTTTGGTGTGAAGTCTTGGTGAATTGGAGAGTCTCGCCGATAGTCTTTGGGATGACTTGTTCACTCGGTGTAAGGTCTTGGCGAAAGACAAAAGTCTTGCCGACTCGGTATGACATGGTGTGCTCAGTGTGATGTCTTGCCGAATGTTGAACACTTCGGTGTGACTTGAAGGTATCAGTATGATGTCTTGGCGAAAGATGAATGTCTTGCCGATAGTCAGGTGCTTAGGCATAACTTGAAGACTTTGGTATGAAGTCTTGGTGAACTGCGGGTGTCTTGCCGGTGGAAAAGCTAACATCAATATGACCTTTGAACTTTGGTATGATGTCTCATCGAATGGCGATTGTCTCGCCGATGAGAATGCTGAGGTCAATGTGACTTGAAGACTTCGGTGTAATGTCTGGGCAAAGAGTGATAGTCTTGTTGACTAATGAACTCTTCAGAATACCTTGTGATCTTCGATGTGAGGTCTTGGTGACATAACAAAGTCTTAGCGATAGCTCTTTAGACTCGATGTAACCTCGTGCCAATAGGGATGACTCTTGGCGATATTGAATGCTGGCTGTGTTTGCATTGGGGACACACTATTAGTGTCTCCCTAACATGACAACACAGGTTGAATTCCCTTGACTGTTTGAAGATTGTCCTACGTGGTGTGACCTAGATGTATTATCTTCTATGCAAGGAAGTGGAAACATCTATGATGCTGAGCTGGTTGATTCGATAGTTGTGATCCGAAAGTTGGAATCAAACCATTTGACATAGGTTGTAGAGAATGAATGTATAAATGTATGCATTGGACATTCTGTGTAGGTGGTCTAAGAGCCGAAGAGAAAAAGAGAGAGAGCCGAGTGGCTAGCTAAAAGGCCAAGGCCATGAGGCCAATGCAGAGGTAGGGTTATGCTGCCGAACTCTCTCCTATGTACTAAGTGATCAGTTGCTACCAGTTGTATCTAGAATTAAAAAGATGTAATCTCTAAAAAGGCTATGAGCCTGAAATTGTATTGTAACCGTTTGTTGCTAAATAATACAATGGCTTGATCTTTGGAGTGTGGGGTTTTTTATCTGAAAGGATTCTCCCCACGTAAATTTGTTTGTTCTAGTTTCTATCTTATCTTTCATGTCTGTTGGTTCTTGTTGTAGAATCTGTTAATGCATGCTATTGAATTTACATGTGCTTCTCTAAGAAGGATCAATGTGGGAAATAAACTATTTGTTTTCACTTTAGGACATAGTTGTACCTGTCTTTGAGGCAACCTAATCAAAATAAAGTTACTGAAGGCACTACTATTCTTGGATATTTCTCTGAGATGCACCTATATTTCCTTACAAGTGGTATCAGAGCCTTCTTCTGGTTGCTGGTTTTGGGTATTTCTCCTATGAAGATATCTCAGTTTGTTGGGCTGGAGGAAATCTGGAGGAATGAAATGATTTATTGATCCTTTGGTGAGTGGAAGTCTTGTGATATTCAGAGACAACATGCAGCTTGAAGGATGGTGAAGATGGAAAAGGGAGTTGATCATGTTGTGATCTATGTCTCCTGATTGGTAGCGGTATAACCTTGGTGTATGAGGTGTATTTTCTTGCTCCGTGGCTGTGTAGCAGTAAAGCTTTCATATTGGGTGTTTGTTTGAGAGGCTCCTTGATGATATGAAGAAGCCTACTTTGTTTCTCAGCCATGGAAGAGAGTGCTTATGCTAGGTGGTGTTTCCTGGTGTTGGAAGGCATTGTTTCCTATTAACCTCGAATACATAAAAGCTATGGAGTTAACCATTAGATGATTTGCAAGCTTCTGAAATAGACTTTCTCCCTTTCTCGGATGCATGTACATGTTGGTGGTTTTAGATTTGGCCTGATAGAGGCCTGGATTTCCTGAACTACTGTTTTCCTTTTAAGGATGTTTTATACTTGCATGGCTCTGTGGTTTTGCAGGTTTTACATGGTTAAGAAAAAATTGTGGTCATGTGGAGCTGTTGTTAAACTATTTTCTAGACCCTGGCTTTTGGGGTGTTGCTAGATGAGATAGTTGTAGTTCTGCATGCATGCTTTGTGCATGGTTTGAGGAGGTGTGTTTTCTTCTCTGCATGGGAGTGTTGGTACGTGATTTGTCACTCAGCATTCTTGTGGTGGTGCTTGTGGGTTCCTTGATTATGGTGCTTGTTGTAGACATGATTGGAAAATCAAGTTTGGTGTGATCTGGTGTTTGAGTCATGTTGTCTACATCGTTATCCTCTTTGATATCTCAGTTTTCGCTAATACCATAACCGGGTTTGCTATAACGATGTTTGTGGATCTACGAAGTTATGTGAATGGTCAATTAGCTACCCATTGGTCAAAATGAGATAACTTGATGTGGACCGCCTTTATCCATGGAGGTTGATTCATTGGATGGTAGACTCTGTTAGCCGGGCCTTGTTTGTGGTCACTTCAGCATTGGTGTACTATTTTGACGAGAGGATGGATATTCTGAGTACCAATAGTCGGGCTATGGGAACTCAAAAGCTGTGTGGTCATGATGCTTGGAGAGCTCTGATACCACGCTTCGGGGAGCCTAAAGTGCTGACTGTGGGTTCACCAAGCATGGTGGTGACGGTCTCTTTAGTGTTGCAAATGTTTCAAGGGGGAGTTTTTAGATCCTGTTTCTGCAAAAGGGTTCTTTCGCATTTGCATGGACATTATTTGAAGATGTGCAACATCTTGGATCCATGGAGGACGCTTGGAGTCTTTGGCTGAGGTGTTGGTGGTGCTTGACGGGTGATGTTGGTTTTGAGTCTATTTGTTGTATGTCATGTTACACTCTTGTTTTCGCACTGGAGTTTTGGCATTGTGCATTGTACTTGAAACAATGGAGAAGTCACTTGAAGCATGGTATCTCCTAAGGGGATATGTAGATCATGGTGTCATGATAAGTTCCTAATTCAGATGATTGGAGCTGGATGCTGGTCTAGTACTCCTTGTGTATTGGGTGCTTTGATTATTTGCTTGATAATTCGTGATAGTGCAGTAATGTAGTTGAAGTTTAGCATGAGATGATCGGTTGCTAGCACTCATGGATACATGGAGAATAAGGTGAGGTTGTCTTTCTTTTATGAGAGAGGTGTTGTTGATTGTTACTCTTGATGAGTTTTTTAGGAGAAAGTCTAAGAAGCCTACACCTTGGTTGAACATGAGTTCAATAAGAGACCTATGAGGAGATTGCTCTTGGATTAGTCATGATGACTTGTATATCTTGAAGGAGTATTCTCATTCACACTCTTGGTCTGCTTGGTGATTTATTTGAAAGGTATTTTTCCCATTATATTTTTCAGATGTGGTTTTTGTTCACTTTCATGATATGGATCTTGAATTGTTGTTTAATGGTTCTGGAGGATTCATGGTGGAAGATGTATAGTTTGTTTATCTCCTAGAGCTTTTGTGTTATGTTATTTACTGATGAGAAATAGTAGGAGATATTGTCTGGGCTGATTCCCTAAAATGGGGAATGAACTAGTTTGATCTTCTTTGAGATGCTTACATCCATGTTGTTTTTCAAATTGGTTTGATCTTGGTGATTGAATGAATGGATGTTGTTAAGGCTTTTCTTTTGGGTCATGAAGAAGATCATTCTTGACATAGCTGGCTATTAGAAGTGTATGTAGGAGGATATTCTATAGGAATATGATGTGCAGAGTTTCTCTCTATGGCCGTGAAGGTTTGTGGTGAGAGAAATGTTTCTTGTAGCAGTTTGTTGCAGGTTGTGCACATCATTGTGGATATTTCCTTGGTACTACATGGTCACATGTTCTATGTGTTGTTATTGGTAGACTTGTGATGCCTTTTGATATTTCAGATCTGGATTACTCAAGCAATGGGAGTTCCTTGTGTTTGTCATCTTCATTGGTTGGAATTTGGAGCTTGCATTAATGTTGATGGTTGTTTTGAGCAAAGATGAGTTTATCAATGATACCTTGGAGGTATGTGAGATTGGATGGAATAGCATGAGTTGTGGGTGCTATTTTCAGTTGTGTGGGTTTATCAATTGGATGGAAGCAGTCAGTCTGATTGTTGTTCTAGCTAGTGTCTTCTATCTTGTTTTTGGAGAATGACTTCACTGTTGTGTTCTGTTTGAGGCTTTGAATTTGATATTACTTATGTATAGTGTTTGAGCACAGTGAAGTGGTGGCAGTATCTTGTTGATGATATCACTGGGATATTTTGCTTGTGTTCATTGGACTAGTGCTTATTCATCTTGGCGTGTTCTTTCTTCCATAGGTGGCATATTGAAGATGACAGGATTGTTGCTTGAATGGTGGACATCTGGATGTTGGAGTAGAATTCTTGATATATGAGAGCACGTTTGAGGTCTATGGCTCGGAAGGCGGATAGGTTTCATTTCTTGCTGCTTTATTGGACAAGAGTTGCAAATGCACCGGGTCTGGTTGCAGACACTGGTGGACTCAATCCTCGCGGGAATCTTGTTGATTGCCTTCTTTGAGTGTTACGGATCCGAATCGGGTGTAAGTTAGTGTAATCCTAGTTTTTGGTTGCTTTGGAGGTGCCTGTGTGATCTTCGTCAAGTGGGAGATTGTTGGAATTGTGCGCCTCAATCCCACAGGCTAAAACTTCTTGTGAGCATTTTCTGTCAGACTGAGGAGATGTCTGGCCGATGTGCTAGTTGATCCTAGACTGTCACTATGCGACTCGTGATAAACTTCTACATCGAATATCCTAAAGCTTTGGCATAACTTTGACCGTCAAATGATAACCAAAGGACGATAGGAAGTCTTGTCGATATCGGCATGACCATTGGTCAGTCTGGCCGATGTGATAATCGGTATGACTTTCTCCCATCGACAGGAAGTCTTGGCGACTAGGAGATGTCTGGCCGACAGTTGGTGTCTATTGGATATTGAGGAGACTTGGCCAAAAGGGTTTATGTTTCGATATAAGGTCTTACCGATATGAATGTCTCACCGATAGTTATCTTCTAGAGTCATTAGAGAAACTCATGTGTTTTGGGATGAAGTCTTGGCAACAAGGTGATGTCTCGCCGATAGGTAATGAAGGGTTCGGTAAGACTCGAAAGCAACAAGCTGTCGGGAGACCCTACCGAAGGCTTTGTTTCTGCGATGATGTCCCAGTTGATCACGAAGGTCTCACCACGTGATTTACCTTGGTGCCTTCGTGGTGACAAAAGACTTCGGTGTGAAGTCTTGGCGACTTGGAGAGTCTCGCCAATAGTCTTCGGGATGACTTGTTCACTCGGTGTAAGGTCTTGGCGAAAGACAAAAGTCATGGTGAATTCGCATGACATGGTGCTCCTGGCTTCTGGGATGTCTTGGCTTAAAGATGAATGTCTTAATGATCAGTCGGTTACAACTTCCGCCAGACTCAAGGCATCGACATAGACAGTCTTGGCTTAAAGATGAATGTCTTTGCCGATCGTTGGGTGCTTCAAGATAACTTGGCGAACTGTGGGTGTCTTGCCGATGGAAAAGCTAACATCGATATGACCTTTGAACTTTGGTATGATGTCTCATCGAATGGTGATTGTCTCACTGATGAGAATGCTAAGGTCAATGTGACTTGAAGACTTCGATGTAATGTCTGGGAAAAAATTGATAGTCTTGCCGACTGATGAACTCTTCAGAATACCTTTGTGATCTTCGGTGTGAGGTCTTGGCGACATAATGAAGTCTTAGCGATAGCTCTCTGGACTCGATGTAACCTCGTGCCGATAGGGATGACTCTTGGTGATATCGAATGCTGGCTGTGTTGGCATCAAGGAGACACTGTTAGTGTCTCACTGACATGACAACACAGGTTGAACGCCCTTGACCATTTGAAGATTGTCCTACGTGGTGTGACCTAGACGTATTATCTTCTATGCAAGGAAGTGGAAACATCTATGATGTTGAGCTGGTTGATTCGATAGTTGTGATCCGACAGTTGGACTCAAACCATTTCACAGAGGTTGTAGAGAAAAAATGTATAAATGTATGCATTAGACGTTCTATATAGGTGGTTTAAGAGCCGAAGAGAAGAAGAGAGAGAGCTGAGTGGCTGGCTGAAAGGCTGAGGCCATGAGGCTGAAGTAGAGGTAGGGTTATGCTGCCGAACTCTCTCCTATGTACTAAGTGATCAGTTGCTACCAGTTGTATCCAGAATGAACAAGATGTAATCTCTAAAAAGGCTATGAGCCTAAAATTGTATTGTAACCATTTGTTGCTGAATAATACAATGGCTCGATCTTTGGAGTGTGGGGTTTTTTATCCGAAAGGATTTTCCCCATGTAAATTTGTTTGTTCTGGTTTCTGTCTTATATTTCATGTCTGTTGGTTCTTGTTGTAGAATCTGTTAATGCATGTTGTTGAATTTACATGTGCTTCTCTCAGAAGGATCAATGTGGGGAATAAATTGTGTCTGTTTTCACTTTAGGACATAGTTGTATGTGTCTTTGAGGAAACCTAATCAAAATAATGTTACCGAAGGCACTACTATTCTTGGAGATTTCTCTCAGATGCACCTATATTTCCTTACAGGACTCATTGGAGAAATAAATTCTATGCTTAGAAAAGATTGAAGAGTAGTAACATAGTATTGTAGATAGAACTACCAGATATAGGGTAAGGTAAAAGGTATTTTTGACAAGAAAGATTGGCACATATATATTTTGCAATTAGCAATCTAACATTACTCTAGGATAAGAAAAAAAAATATAAGGGAAGTCATGGGAAGTTCAATTTGTTATGGACATGCCCTTTACAAATTAGGCAAATCCTATTGTAGTAATACTTACTACCTGACATGCATTGTTGGTATTTACTTGCCCCTTCCATAATATGGGAAGTATTTGAAGTTATTCAAGTAATGAAATAGTTTTTGTATGATGTACATAGGCTAGTTTATACCCCTCATGTTTTTCTACACATTTTTTTTTTCATGTTTCCATTAGTATTTTTCTTTTCTTTTCTTTGCCTATCTTTTGATCCCATTGCCCACTCTCTCTATTCCTTTATTTTTGCTAATGCTATTTTCCAATGGATGATATATTAGTCTAAATGCTAGTGATTCTATGTGCCTTCTACAATTGCAAGGTCCTTGTACCTAGTAATAGAAAGCAATCATCCTCATACAAATTTTTTTTTTTTTTGAGTCAAAGTATTATAAACTAGTACAAAGAATTCCCCTTTACCCATTGATTATGTCATGAAATATCCTCTCTCTTAGTTTTTTGAATAAGAACTCTATTTTTTTAATACTTAGTCCAACTTTACAAAAATCCCTTTGATTTTTGATACCCTATTTTGGCCCAAAGACTTGTTCCTAGAAATCAATGAAATACCAACCAATGTGTCTTCACAGATAAGAAAATTTTATATAAAGAAAATTTCACCAAATTCTAAGTTCTCCAAAACTTCTTTAATTTCATTCCTCAAAACTCTTATAACACTAAAGACAATGATTGGAACCTAGTTCTTGAAGGGAGTGAAATCGCCAAAATAGTTAACTACTTTTAAAAAAAAAAAAACAGTTATGAGAACTCTTTCAACAACCAAAAGTGTTCCAACAATCATATAATTTCCTAAAGGCATGGAAGTTGCCAAAGTAAATCATAGTTAAAATAATTCTAATAGAAATACATTTTATTTGAGGAAAATCCTTTGATTATGCTACCTTTTCATTCGAAGTATTAGTTCTAGGATCCAACTCAAATGTCAATTGCTTATTTCCAAATCAAAAGAGGGATTTCATGTAAAAGAAAGAAGTGGTTCTTGGAACCCTTCTAACTTTCAAAATAGTTCTTGGAAGATTGTCTCCTTCTGAAAAAAGCGAACTAACATTTTTTTGGAGAAGATCATTAAAAACACATAATTAAACAAAATAATGAAATTCTCAACAAGCTCAAAAGTTTTGAAAGACATGAAATGTCATTAATTTTCCTATGACATTTAAAAACATTGAGAACCCATTTGAAAACTTGAAAGTATATAAGCTTAATCAGAACAGATTTGTAATATTCATAATAATCAATAACCATCATCTAAAGGGCTCTATAATTCAAACACGACCTTGAACTGTTTCAAAAATTATACCCTATACTTGTCCCAGTTTTAATAATCCAAACTACTTTTATTTTCCTCTAAATTGCCCAATACCCAAAAGCTACACATTATTCACCCTTACCATAGAATACATACCCTCTATTTGCCCAAATGACTTGAAAATCCATTTCCACAAATTAAGGGTTAGATTTCCTCCTTACCAAGTTCTCCAAGTAGAATTGCACTCCTTTATCTAGATAACCCTCACGCTGAAATTGGTGAAAAAGAACCATAAATACCAAGGATATGAGGATATGCGTATTTGGCAACTCATGCCCCCTTCGGCTTCAATGGCTAACGTGTGCATTCAGCTGGAAAGCCCTGTGGAAAACGTTTAGTATCCGAACAGTAATCATAAATCATGTAATTTTTGCGCACCCATTCAAGCTTCTGCTGCTTGGTCGAATCCAATGCTCCTTCACTATACCATGAATTTGAAGAGCAATTAGAGGAAGCACTGCACGTCTGTCCAGTAAAATTTCTGTAAGAGGCAACGAATGGAGCGTTGGTCCAGTCGATCTTCACAAGGCCACCTCTGGTTGCCCAGTTGTCGCCGTTCCACAGGCTCGAATAAATTCTCATCGCTTGATTCTTTGGATATTGCAAGCCCAAATCCTCATTATTCTTAAATACTCTCACCGGAGTTCCATCCACTGAAAATCTGTGCAGTTAAACCACCGTACAAAATATTGAAGTCATGAACATGTTGCTAACATTGCAGGGCTTAAGCAGTTAAGCTAAAGGAGTAATATTACTTACAAAATTTGTTGGGGATTCCAGAGCAGAGAGTAGGTATGGAAATCTGCCGTGGGATCAAACCAGAGGTAGAATTGCTGCTCTCGATTGCCTTGGCCTTGAGAGAACAGATTAGTGTGCATAATATAGGGTTCTCCACGTAAGTTTCCCAGAAACTCAAAGTCTATTTCGTCGTGCTTATCCCCTCCAGAGGACAGCTGCGCCCATCAACTACCAAATATTTAGTATCATCTTACACATCATACTCTCCACTCAGAAGAGGTAAAATCGTTTGCTTTGACTATTAGAAAATATGGAAGAGACAAGACTTACATAGTAAGCAGTAACAGTGCCTGCCGAATTACCGGGCACTAGCTTGATTTGCATATCAGTTTTGGCAAACAGATGTTCATTCTTCGACTCGATCCCTGAACCTGTTTGAAGGCAAATAGGAAGAGAACATAAAGTAAGGTTAGCCATACTGTGAATCGAACAGTAAACCATGTATCAAATACATAATATGTACAGTATACCCGAGGACTGGTCAAGTGTAAGTTGCAATTGCTGGCCATTGTCAAGTATTTTAGCGTGGTCAGTCCCCCACGTAATGTCAAAGTCACTGTAAAAGTTTGCAGAGACGTGCTCCAGAAACACAAGGTGGGTGAAGATTAAACAAAAGAAGAAGAGTGCCATGGTAGTTATTAACGATTATTGAAGCTGTCGAAATGGATGTAGTTGTGTTGTATTGTAATACAGTGGAATGTCGAGGAACAATGGAGGGAGAAAAGGAGGATATAATATTGTCTAAACACAATGGGATGTCCAACGCAACTTAATATTCAGAAAGTGACAGTCACACGTGTTACGCGATCTCTGGTGATGCCCAGCTGTCTACAACTCTAGGTATAGTGAAGTCAAGCGTGAGGTCATGGTTCATGACGTAAGCATATGTGCCCACTCCGAAAAGGGTTACGCAACCTTTATGGTCGATGGAAGTTTAAGGAACAAAGTTTGCCCCAGATAGAAGTCAAGCACTCTGCCCCAGATATTCATTATTAATCAGACTTTGGAATCCTAAGTTTTGAAGAGTCACCGTAAAATTTTACTATAAAAATCAATTTTATGTATTTTTAGAATTTCAGAAAGAGGAGTGCATGCATTAAAAAGATTGTATTTATTTAAAGATTTACATAATTTTAGAGATTCTAAATATTTATTTTTTATTGTTTAATTTTTAAGTTTTTTAAGGTATATGTTTAAAAGATTGCATGAAAGAAATTTAATTCCTTTTGTTTTTTTCAATTTTTTTTTTTTTATATAAATCAAAATATTAACGATTAAGTAAGAATATAATATATGTAAATAAATTTACAAAATTAATTAATTTTTTTTAAAAACAACATAATAATATTCTAAGTTAATATATTGCACTTTATTATAAAATGGGAGTTTGGAATTGATCAAATGGCATTGCAATGGTAATTATGGACTTAAAAATGGGTGACAAACAAGGATTATAATGTTTGTGCACAAAGATAATGTATCATTCCCCACATTAAAAGATATCGTGATTTTCTTTTATATATCTTATGTCCACTAAAGTGGACTTTGCATAAAAATCACAAATTTCATTAAAATTTTAATTTCTTTTTGCAAAGGTGGTATAGACAAAGATTTTTGTTTTCGTATTTGATTTTATGTTGCGCATGATGTTAAAGTTAGTGAGCAATTTATTGAGTTGAGCAATCTCAAACTTTTTTTTGCAATTTCGATGATTGTTTTTATTATATGTTCCTCTTGCAACATCGCATTCAATCAGAGATCCTAAACATTCCAATGCATGTGGAGAGGGAAAAGTGTATAAATTTATTTTTCTATTTTTTAGAATTTAAATTTCCTCTATATAATGGAGAGTTTATTTTTTGAGGTTCTTATTTTTTATTTAATTCTACTATAGTGAAATTATCTATTAAAAAATGTGTTGAAAATAATTGATAATAATAAGCTTGTCATTCCAAGGGGCCATCTTCAATAGTCTTCAATAAAAACTAAATACACAATATGGAGGTTAACTACTAATCTAATTGCAATGAGGATATGTAAGTATACTTGAATTTTATTTAGGGACACATAATAACATAAATTAAGGATTAAATTACCCATAGTGTTCATGTGAATATATTGTATTTTAAGTAACTAGTTCACTAGTAGGTCCTATTCACATGTTAAGTTTACATAGGTCCTAGGAATCATTCTAGAAGTCTTCATTGTCAATGAGATCTCATTTTATCTTATCTTATTTCATTTACTTCTTGTGTCCTAAGTCATTTAGTGTTCGTTATGTTAGTTTTCTTAGTGTGTAAGATTAAGACTCTTGTCATAATCCTATATAAGCAAGGAATTATATGTACATTTTAATCCACTCAAGCCAATTTCAAGACATGCAATCATATTAGGGTTTAATCAAATCCATTATGCCTATAATTGGTAATATATTTTCCCATGTTTATCTCTTATGGAAGGAATCTTTTGGTCTTGTAGGTAATCTTGGAGGCTCGATTCCATTGGTGAGTCTAACATTGTATCAAAGTTTGAGATCTATAAGCCTCTTCACAAATATAGGAGATAATTAGGCATGAGATTTTTTGGATGCACTTTGGGGAAAAAACACCTCACCATTGAGTCCAAAAGTCCCAACCCGCCACCCACATTTTCATATGAAATACCTTATATTTTGGCAAAATTTGAATTTTATCAATTTTTCATTTTTAGATGAATCTTAAATTTGACGACCAAATGACCATCATGAAGTATCGTGTTAAATTTGATGGTTAAATGGTTATCATATTGCTAGCTCAACCCAATCTGTTAACATCTAATCCCATGGGGCGACCACTCACCAAACCCTAGGGGGCTTAATTTTGGCTCCTCAACCCTTAATTAGACATTTTTCTTAAAATTGTCATAAATTTTTAACTCAAGTATCAAATTTTTGAAAACAAGATATCATTGAAAAGTGGGTTTTGAGAGATTTCCATTGGTATAGGTCTCATTATTATATTTTTTTGATGGTAAACTTAATTTCTATTTGAATTCAAATCTTCATTTTTTTCTCCCAAGATCATAACTTTTTCCTAGATCTTTGATTTTCATTATTCTTTTGTTTTGGAAAGGTACCATGGAGCTCTATTAAGCCATCCATGCACTTTTTATAGATTAAGCCCCAAGTGCATTTTATTCAAAAAATTTCATATTTGCATTCTAGGGGATTATTTGGACATGCTAGCACTTGGGAGAGTTTTTTTTTTTATCAAATAACTTCATTTTAGATAATTGGTATGTACTAATCTTCAATTATATTAGTTGAGGAGTGTATGATTGTAATAATTATGGGTTATGCAACTCATCCTTCTATAATAAATTTTACTAAGGATAATTACGAATCTTGGCGAAAATGCATCTTGACACATTGCATGTGGCTTAATATTTTTCCTTGCAGGGTATGTGTAGGATCATGATGGGCCAAAAAGTGGCAATATGATGGGTATGTGGCTGATGACTTTTTTTAACCCAAAATTGATTAAATGAAAAGGGTTTTAAAAGGATATTCTTAGCTTTCCACCAATATAAATTATGCTTTACTTTGAATTTAATAAATAATTATTATTCATTTTCTATTTGAAATTATGACTAAAGCCTTGATTGATAGGTTGATTAAAACATCTATAGCTTTCAAACAAGATCATATTTTTTGAATATGAAACATGTCACATTCTATGCTTCACATACTATAGGATTAAAAAAAAAATTGAATTTCATGAATTTTGACAAAGTTAAGGTGGTTAGGACATATAAGTTTTATATTTTAAAAATTGTAATAAAAATTCATAATTAATCATTTACTTGGAAAGAAATTACAAAAATATGCATCACATCGAGACATGATTCATCTACTTATATCTAAAATATTATAAAAAATATTATCATTTTATTATGGTTAGGTGGTCACACAAACACCTACTTATTTTTTCCCAAAATTTAAGTACTATTGCATTGAAATTTCAAAATTTCACCAAATAGATTTTTTTGAATAAACCTAGTAGTTTAGAAACTACATTCAATTTTATATAGATTCTATTCTTACATATTTTTGAAATAATATAGATAACTTATTCAAATTTTTATGTCAAGTTTCCTAGCTCTGATTTTTTTGAATTTTTTGCCACTTAAGGGCCTATTTTTTTCATGATGATCCTATACATATCCCTCATCTTTATGGATTCATCCATGAGCCTAAGACACATTGGAAGAAATCATTTTTGGGTAATAAATATGATCATATCATAGGATTAATTGGTACAACCATTAGTGTTGACATCTTTTTTAAGATCTTAAAGATTGAGTGCCCAAACACATTTTGGAATAGAATTTGGGAGATCTATGGAAATCCACATAATCATCCATTCCCAGATGATCCTACATAATATTTCCTCATTCCAATTAATGATGTTAATAATTTAACCTTTAATAATGATACATTATAGGAGCTTGAATATGATGCAACACTTGAGAATCTTGATAATCAAGAGACTTATCCTTCTATTCCCACTTCTCCCATTGAGATCACAAATATATGTTTTTTTTTGTCATTAGAGTTCAAAGATGCTTCTTTGAGAGCTTTGAGTATTTCTTTGTGTTACGTAGATCATAGTATTCTAGATATATCTTTGTGGGATGAATACTTGACTAGTATTCCAAAGATTTTTGTGGGGTCTTATTATGGTTAAGGTACCATCTACCTTGTAAATCCTAAGTAATATTGCATGGTTCCAACATCCTTGGAAAGTGTCCCTAGGCACTTAAGGTGTATTGGAGAATATTTTTGTAATATTTATTCTTACTATTATTTGTATTACATTAATAATGGGTGATGGGTTCCACTAGTAGTGGTAAAGGTAAATTGTGAATATAATTTAATAGTATTTTCCCCACATGTGCATGCCTAGAATGAGATGATAAAAGATAAGGAAAGGGAAAAATGGATGACTATTGGTATTCTCCAAGTGGGTGCTTGGAAAGAGGAAACATGTGTCTCTTGGTATTCCACCATTTAGTACATTTAATGTAATGTTTAATTTCCAAGTTTGGTTGTCCAAGTTGGAGGGAAAATGTTATAGCCAAAATTGGTGTCCTTTCGCATTCCAAGGAGATAATCCAAGGGTTGGGGACATTTATAATGAATGTTCATCTTTGGGTGTCATGTTTGAAGCTTTAGAACTTTTCACAAGTCTATAAAATCAGCCCCTTGGATGTAGATATTATGAAAAATAGTTGAATGTAGACTTTCATTACAGGAACAAGGACATGTTAAGACATAGAGAGTTTTTTCATAGGTACAAAGGTGCTTCCATGTTGGAAGAAAATAAGATAATGAAATTGAATTTATTGTTGTTTCATTTATTTGAAGATAATGCATACTTTGCATCTCTTCTTGGTTGATTTTTTACCTTAAGTTTTTCTCCACGTAAATGCTATATTATGTGATGCTCTTATGTTGTTAATTGTAGCCTCTTTGATGCTATCTTATGGTGATGCTATTCTTTATTTATTGTTTTTATAATTTCATTTAAGGTAGTGTTGATAAGCATGATATGTTGGTTGATTTCTAGTATCATAAAAAAGATTGATTTAATCATGATAATTACATATTAAGGAAACTTAATTTTAGATTTGCATATAAGTTTCAAATTTTCATATTGTAGTATTCAACTTAGTCTTGTATCTCATTAATTAAATTCATATTTAGATATAGGTTAAATTTCCAGACAATTGGTATTAAAACCTATATATTTCTCATCATTTGGTATTAGAGCTTAAGGTGAGTTTCGTTATGATTATTCCTTTTATTTTTGATTTATTAGTCTAGAAAGCTTGCAAGAACTTGTTAGAAGGAATTGAAGGTTTTTGGAAGGCTTGTGGGGCTACAATGTATGCTCTATTAGTTAACTTTGTTTTGCAGATTTGGGAGATTGTAAGCCATGGATATTGTTGTTCACAGTTGTTGTCATTGATGTCAAAACTGATTGTTTATTGTCATCAATTTCAACAAATATTGGTGTGATATTATTGGCAGTTGGTTGTCATGCTTGGGATTTTGTTGGCATTAACTTTGGTACTGATGTCCTTGCTACAGTTGGCATTGGTTTTCATTATTTACAACTTTCGGTATGGGCTAACATTGATGTATGGAAGGGTTGCATAAGTTCATGGTTGGATGACACTTGGGGAGATTGTTGATTGTTGGTTGTCATTGGATGTCATGCCTTATTTGATGGTTGTTGAAGTTCATGGTAGGATGAAACTTGAGGAGATTATTGATTGTGGGTTTTCATTGGATGTCATACCTTATCTAATGGTTGTTGAAGTTCATGGTTGTATGTCATGCCTTGTTTTGTGAGCAAGTTTTTTTTTTGCTTGGCTATCCAAATCAACACAACAAACTATTAGTCAACTTAGCCAAAAACAATAATCAAACTCCTTATGAAGTTCTTAATCACATCAAGACAAGGAAACATGATAAAAAGCATTACAAAGAAATCATAAACATGTAAACCTATCTAAAATGGATTAAACCTTCATTTCATAAGTGGATTGGTGCTTCTTTGATGTGGAAAGAATCCATTTCCCAACCATTGATAATGCAAATGATGATGATGAACAAAATCAGTTCTCACTTTAAGAGAATGACTTTGCATAAAGATGTGGATGAAAATTGTGGAGGATTTGATCCAATGATGATGATCTCTATTTGTAGA
>VDFB02117601.1:0-11222 GCA_007258455.2 Sequoia sempervirens
AGGGCATTTGTTTCACAATTCGTAACTTCGGAAAAAGTTAACCCTTGTTGATAGAATTAATTTTGTAGGTCAAACGTCAATTAGCTCCACATAGCCACGATTTGTAAAAAATCGTCAAAAAATGGCGAAGATGCCCACGATAGGGTTTGAAAACCCTAGTTGTTTTGCAAAAGCCACAATTTTATCAAAAAAATGTCATAAACAGGTTTGAAATATGCCAAAAATTGTAGGCGTTGAGAAATAGATCACAATTTTGTCTAAAAAGTGTCAACAATCTACTCACAAACACCATGACTTGGTTTGAAACTCCTGGCTGTGATTTTTGGTAAACAAATCTTGCACACCCTTGCAACAAACCGTTGTGATGTTTTAAGACACAAATCCACAATTGAAAAAAAAAATGCCATTATTTTTTTCAAAACCAGGTCATGTGATATCATGCCCTAAAAACTTGTGATTTTGCAAAATGAAGTGCGGTTTTAGCAAAATATGGTCATGATTTTTCTAGAAAAAAATCTACAAGTTAGAATTAAACACTTGAAAAATTTATAGAAGAATAGAAATTTTGATTCTTGTTGTGAACTCAAATTATTCCTTGTATGGATCAATACATTACTGTACTATTTCATACGACACTCTATTGGCACATTTTGCGTCACAAGCATGTGAGTTGTTGTTGTTGACAACAACTTGCAGATGTTCACGCGTTCACCAATCCCAAGAAACTTGACTTGAGCTTTGATACCATGTTAGGAAAAATATATCATAGAATTATTACCAAGAAACTTGATAATTACTAAGGAGCGAAAGCATCCTTAAATAAGTGTTACAAATGCTTTATCCAGAAAGGATAATAGCGACAACTAATAAAGCTCTATCCTAAAGACCAATTGACCATTATATACTAAATATTACAATAATACTTTAATATCTTCCACAACCTCCTATATGTCCTTGCCAATAATATCCAAACATTTTTGGTATAAACATGCAAGAAAACCATCTTGATAAGGTTTTGGGTCCCACCTTCACCTCAATTTCAGTGACATGAGCTATGAGTCTGTTATTGTCTTTATCCTCAATCAAGCAAGGATTGTTGTCCATCAAATGGTCAACATTCCATGGATTTGAAGCTCCCTTGATAGCTAGCAGATTTTGGAAAAAAGTAATAGCCTCTTTTAGATCTCTTTTGCCTTCATCAAAGATTGGTCATCCGTGGAATTTATATTGACAAGTTTTTTTGACTTATTCTAATTTTCAAAGCATTATGGAAGAACTTAGTGTTTACATCACTCTTAGCCAATCATCTCTCTCTAGATTTAGACTTCCAGCAGATCTGTTCCTTGGCTAAAGTCTCTAAGAGCTGCCGCATCAACTCCTCTTTGATAAAGTTTGCTTGAGACATACCATTACAAATGACCATTAGAAAATATTATTGAAAGATATTTTGTTCCACTCCTTAAGTTTTGCTTTGAGGTAGATTAGTTTTTTTGGATAACATGAACAACTTCGAGCTATTCTGAGTTGTTTTAAGTCTTCTCTTCTAAACCACATGGGTTCAAATTTAAATTGGCACCTAAGAGGTGTCCAATCTTCTTTGATCGAGAGTAGCACTAGAGAGTGATCGATACTTGAGAAGGGTGAATGGATGATTTTGATAGGTCTAGAGATATTATCCAATTAATATACACTTATCTAGATGTTTTGCAATATTTGTGATGCTCACATGCCTATTGGTCTAGGTAGCCACATCTAGCAAGTCAAAACAAAATGTTGAAAGTCTATTTTAGATTGTGAGGTGCCAAAGAGGCCACCACTCTTGTCATTGAGGGAGAGAATTGCATTGAAGTCCTCACTAATGATGTGTTTGATACTAGGCAGGGCAAGAATAATGGGGGAGATCTCTTTCCAAACTCTTGCTTTTTTCTCATTTTTTGTGGGACCATAAACATATAGCTGTAATGACATAAAATTACACCTACTGCAATTTCCCATAATATTACCTCACTTTAGCCTTATAAAACCGACAATGCAAAAATCCACCACCTTTGCCTTACCTTTCACGTGTGTTGTCGTTTTTTGTCAGTGATGGAATTTTTTTACAGGACTCCCACTTGCCGTGTAGATGTTTGGGTGCTGCTTGGTGTCTTGACAAGATTCCCGGGTTAGTGAACATTGGAGGCATTACATTCTCTGCCACCCTACGAATTGTAATGCCCCTTGCGAATCTTGATCACCCATAAACATCTTCTTACCTCCAAAATAGCCTTTTGAACTTCATTCTATCAATCCCATCCATTCTATCAACTTTTTCTCAATTCACTCCACTCCTACTCGATCTTCACTCTTGTTCTTCTCACTTCACACTCTACACCATTCTGTTGCTTCTACACTATTGTCTATTGCATGTTGTCAAAGCTCAACTCTATCGACATGGTTGTCTTGCTCTCTTCCTTCCTCTCTTGGCTTCTCCAAGCATGTAGAAAGGAAGGTAACACATTTACTTTATTTGCATTGTCTCGTTTATAGAATAGCATCTAGATTGTCTTTGCATTTCTATAAACTGTGTCTTTTTCCATTTCTTTATCATTTTCTCTATATTGTGGTCTATCCGTTGTCTGTGGACGTGGAAGCACCAAAACAGGGGGGTTTGACTAAGGCAAACTCCAAAACTTATAGTGTAGAAACCCTAGTTTCCCTCTGTTCTGAATCTGACCGTTTTTGTTTGATTTTTGAAGTTTTGATGTTTTTGACGTTTTTGAGCAATACAAGAAAATTGCGATTTTGAAAGAATATTGCAAATAAATTCTATGAAAAATATATAACTCTGGAAATAACAATATCTATCTCAAATATTGATGCCAGTCAATTTATTTAACTTCTGAGACGATTACAATATAGTTCCAGTTACATGCAATCAAAAAGCAATAAATTTTTATTGAAGAACCTGGCAATATTGCTGCAATTAATGATCTGCTGTTGCTGGTACGGCATGCAATGATTTCTACTCTTCTCCTCTGCCAAACGCTTCACAGATGCTCCCTTGAGATTGGCGCCTAACTGGATGAAGTCAGATGCTGAAGTCAGAAGACGTTTTGCTCTGGAAGCTAAAGTACGGCTTGCTGATCTGGTACGGCCAGGTACAGGAAAAGTACGGCCAGAATACAGCTGTAACAAATGAATTAAAAATACGGCTCCTTTAGAAGATCTCTAGATGTGAGAAAATGCGCCTTGATGTAATTTCCTGTATGCTCTGTAATTTCTTCTGGATGAAGAAATCTCACAACTGGCAATAAATTAGGCGTTATTTCACACCCTCTGAATTGCTTCAATGGAGATGGCTCGTTCCCCAATGAATTTTGAGACTCAAACCCTAAGGTTCTGTGCTCAGACAAAACTTGATCAGTTTTCAATAAGTCAAATATGCATAATGGCTCAATTTCCAATGCAAAGCCTATATTCTCCTCAAAAGTGCGAATTCCTTAATAATAGGGAATTTTAAATAATTCGACATTTATTCTTTTAATAATTCAATAGTCTCAGACGCAATTTTATAATAAAATATAATTAACAAATTGGCCCCTTCCTGATGATGGGCGACCCCCTTCACTGAATCACTTAAGTTATAATTAAATATTATAACTTTATATTATAATCCCAAATAATTAATATTTAATTAATTCAATTAAATATTAATATCTCGCTCATTATTAACCCGATGCTCGAGCCGTCTGATGCTGTCGACAACGGAAGTGATTCTGAATGTCATAAGTCCATACTACTAAAAATAGCAGGGGTCCCACGCTGACTGCCAAGAACTGCTAAAAATAGCAACTTCTGCAAAAAGCGTCTGAATGAGCCCGAACGAAAGCCAGCTGATCAAGAACTGCCAACTGAAGCTGAGCCAAGCTCCAAAATGACCCTCTACCCAAACTATCAGCCTACGAGGGTCGCATGATAAGCTAATCTTACGAACTCTGATGCTCGCCAAAAATGGGGACATTACACATAGCCACGACACTTTTCCATTGCCGTGTGTGTAGGTGCATTCTGTTCTTGAGGAGTTTGCAGGAGGTTGGACCTTCTGTGAGTTGGTCTTCTTCCTTCTCTCTCGTCATTTTGTCATTAGATAATTTGTCTTTTTAAGTTATAGTATTCTTCTTGTTGTTTCCTTTCATTTCATGCATTTCTTCAATTACTATTAAATTGTCATATTAAAACTCTTGGGTTGTCATCACACCTTGTACGTTTCTGTCGGTGAACCCAACTCTTCATTCATACAAGATGCCAACATGCCTCTGAGACGACAGGGCGGCACGTTGTTGTCCGACTCACGCGCTAGTGTCCTTTGGTTGAGAGCTATTCAGTTCACAGTCTGAGACCTCTGTGGTTTGCTTACCCATTTCTCGAAAACCTCCATCAAAAAACATAAAGAAGATAGAGCTTGGCTTGCCCTTCCTTTTCAGCCTATTCTCTTTCAGTTAATCTTGAGGTAGTTGAGGGCAATTCGCTCCCTTTAGGCTCTTCTGTGTCTTAGAGACTTGGTAGTAGCGAATCCCCTCCTCTACAATAGCAAACAAAAAGATAGATTAGATAGCAAACTACTAACCTTCAAATGCATATAGTTGGCAGAGGAGAGTAAAACCACATACATCAATTGGGTGCATCATAAAACACCAAGTACACTTGCCATTCCTTGTGCTTTTACCCATATTTCATTCCATCCTTTACAGTGATTGAAAAGGTGATAATAATTTGTGGAATTTAGCATCATTCTTGCAGCATAATGATGTCAACCATCATATTTTTGAATTGGTGGTTGATCATGCACCTTTTGTTAGGGCATTAAGGTCACTAACATTCTAGGTGACAATCTTCATCAACAAATATTCCTAGATTGTTGATTGAATTTTTGATAGGATAAGTTCTTCCCTGTTTTTGCTTGTTTGATTTCCTTCCTCCTTTTTCCTTGGGTCTAATATTAGTAATGAGAAGTTTCAAACCAGATTGTTCTATGCACCTTAAGTTGTGATGCCTAGTCCATCCTTTGTTCATTTCCCAAATAAGGCCAATCATCTAATCTCCCTCAACCACATTCAAGTTTTCTTCCTTTGTCATATGTTGGTAAGGGAAGATCGGTAATTTGTTACAAATTGACAATTTTTGATTTGTAGGTTCTAGATCCACCAAGGTGTTTGTGGATAAGTTCCTAACAATCAGTTCCTCTTGAATTCCATCCTCCTTAATAAGGCTTGAGTGATCCATCTTCGCTTCTTTCAATTTTTTTGGACAATCTACCTCCAAACAGATCTAGCTTTTGCATTGTACGAAAAATTTTTGGGCTCCTTGACTTCCACTATTTGAGTCCATTCACCAACAGTTGAGGATAATGTTATTTGTTTTGGGATCTCATGAATGGAGACAGTCCATAATCTTGCATAGATGTTGGAATTTCCTTTCAAAATCTTCCTATCAATTGTATTTGTGGCTTCTATGCTATTTCTGATCTTCACGAGCTTTTCAATTGTCGAATATTCAAGTAGTAAATTGTATAGCTTGATCTAGATAGGTGCTTCACATGGTGAGCAAGTGATTGGGTTGAAATTAGGGCACCATTTTTGTAGGTAGAGGTTGTGTCACCAATCCACTTTGAGCCATTTTGGAGCACAAAGTGTAATGTCCCCATTGTTGTGAGCATCAATTTGCAGATGGTTTAGCCTATTCCTGACTCTTGTAGGCTAAGGAGCTTGGTTAGAGGGTCTATGTGGTAGTTACCTAGTTAGTGGATGGCTTCTTCTCCTGGATTCAGTGGTTTAATGAGGGTTTCCTATGTTCTTTTGAATGTTGGAAAACCTAATGATGTGTTATTAGGATGTTGGAAAACATAATGTGTTATCAGGATGTTGGAAAACCTAATGTTTTGCCAACATATGTGTACTTTATGAATTATAAAGTTATATTTTAATATTATTACAAAGTGCAATTAAAATAATAATTATTAATGATTTGTTAGAAGATTCTAGATGGGCCGACCTCAAGAGAAGAAAAGTATATTAAGAGGGAGGGGCTTTGCTTCTATTCATCGAGGATATTTGAAACTTTATTTTGGTAAGCTTGTTGTGGAGAAGCCTAGGGTTTCTGCAGTCTACATTGGAGGTCTTTGGGAACAAATAATCCCATTGATTTGCATAACTGAGGTAGTGAAACTATCTATTGAAGGGTTGCAGCTGTTGGAGGTGATATTTCAGTCATCTCACCATTGCAAATTTAGTGGCCAAGGTCCAAATTTGAGGAGATTTGATTAGGAGTTATTTGCAGATTGAGATTCATCATCTTCATCTTCACTTGGGACGATTTTGGCATGATATGATATTCTGATATGTTTATGACAGTCATAGCTGGGAGGTACAATTTTGATCATGAAGGTCACTACATGCATCAATTCCATGTGGGCATTTAGGCGCATCATTCCTTGAGGCTTGGCAATGATATTTGGTGGGAGAAATCAGGGTTTGCAGCTGTCTACAATTTTATTTTGAAGGTCTGATATCAGAACAGGGGCGGCATATGTTAGGGTCTGATTTGGCTTAGGAGAGGCCTTCATTCATTGCATACAAGTTGCCACGTCTTCCTCAAGCATAGGAAAACTTTATTCCAGGTTCTTGCATCTTGTTAAGACTATTTTTGCATTGCTAAAACAATTTGCATTAGGTGCTGCTGTAGATGGTCATTTATATCAGATTTGCATTGTATTGGAATTTCATTGTAAGGCCAACAGTCTTGGCTAACATTCTATATCAGCATTGTAATTGGAGTAGTTCATCAATGAAGGAGTGATAAGTTGCATGCCAAATAATTGATGTAATGTTCATATCTACATTATTCATAATCAGCATATTAGTTTGCATGCCAAGTGATTGACGAAATGTCAATTGGTTGTAGGTGCGTATTTTGCATGTCTAGATCATATATATGCATTTGAAGGGATCAAAAGAATTGCATTTTCACCTTAGATCATTGCTTAGACATTGTAGTGTTAATTTGCAAGCATTTAAACTTCATTTGAAACCATTCCAAGCAAGCAAGCAAACTGAAAACACAGAAACTACAAATAAAGAGGTTGTATGCTAAGTGTTTGACAATATTCCTTGGGGCCTTAATCAGCAAATTAGGGTCAGATATTGCAAGGAATATTATAGTGGTATCGCTCTTCTTTAGGTGAAAAACCCTAAAAGTGTTAAGAGGGCCCATAGCAACCAAGATCTTTGTTCATATTTTGGTGAACCTGATGATATTCCTTGAAAGCAAATTCACATCAGAACTAGCAAGGGATATTACACAAAGTCTCGCAATATTGAGTTGAAACAAGTTGAAAAGGATTTTTTGTGGAGAAACTTCAGTGAATGGCGAAAGTGCTAGGATTCCTTCACCCAAACAAAAGTTCTATCTCTAGGAAAGCTTTGTCCTGTGAACCTTTCTATGATAGCACATTCAGGGGGTTGGTACCGTTGTCTTCAATTTTTTTTAAAGTTTTAGAAGAATATCCACTTGATTTAGTGCTTTCTCAGTAGTTGCTTCAAAAACCCTATGCCTTATTTTTTTGATTGTGAGCTATTTTCAATCAAGTATGGCAAGTCTCCACAAGGATTTGTGAGTCCTAGTCTTACTTAGGCTTAGGGAGTTTGCAACCTTGGACCATAGACTCGACAAGTCTAACAACATTGAGCCTACAACATTGAATTGCAGACTTGGTGAGTTTGACAACCAATATTTATGAGTTTCAATAGACTTGCAAGTCTCAACTGCTAGACTTGTTTGAGTCTGAAAAAGCAGAAAATCAACTCAATTCTCAAAAAATCATTAAAAAATAGTTTCCCATGTTAGGAAAAATGGTGTCTCAACCTTGCAATTATAATAGGTTTACTTTATTTGGTGGTGCAATTAGTTGGATGAGTAAGCAATAGATTGTGGTTGCTTTGTCCACTATTGAAGTTGAGTATATGGCAGTTACTCATGCTTGTAAAGAAGCCATTTGGTTTAAGAGATTGTGTTCAGATATTGGAATAAAACAAGATGCAATGACAATTTATTGTAATAGTTAGAGTGCGATCAGCCTAGCTAGTTAAGGTAGAGACTTTGATGAATGTTGCATATTCTTTAACTAAGGCTATGAGCATAGAGAAGTTCAGATGGTGTTGTCTATGGGCCTCTCAACCCCTAGTAATTAAATCATAGTATTAATCCTCTTGTTGCTCTTGCAAGGTGTTCGACAAGTGGGAGAATGTTAGGAAAAATGGTGTCTCAACCTTGCAATTATAATAGGTATATATGTATATTTTATTATTGTAAATTTGAACCATTCATCATTAGGTCTCAAATTTGATGGTAGATATTTTGTTGGCTTGCCTTTCCCTAGAAGGCAACCTTATTTTATGAGGGCATTGCATTGGCTATGCATTGTGATGTATTCTGAGAGTCTTATAACTGTTGTGTTGCTTCTGGATCCTTGGTTGGTGATACCCTTGGGAGAAGCTTGCTCTGCAAATATATTCTAATCTTCGTGATTTTTGAATAATATATTGGATGGCTTTTGGAGTGTGGGGTTTTTCTTCTGAAAGGGTTTTCTCCACGTAAATCATTGTGTTGTGGTGTGCATGATAGTTATGTTTATTTCTGTTTAAGTTTTTGTAACTATTGTAAAGATCTATAAAGTTTTGCATTACCCTTGTCTCAAGATTAGTGTAGGAAGTTCCGCTATCTTAACTTCCTTACATCCCATATATTACATATTGATATATTTTAATTTTGTTTTTTCGTCAAACTTTTCCACCAAGTCTAAGTTCGAATAAAAAAATAGATTACCAAGTTTTTGCCAAGTTCAAGTCTCAAGACTATGTTTTCCATGCATAGAAATCTTATGGAATAACAATCATGCATTTTCTATACACACTAATGTTTATTTTGGCAAATCTTATTGGATGCATTAGTTGCTTACTCATAGATTTAGAATGAATGTCATGAAATATTTTTGGAGTTAAAGTGAAGCAATGCTGTAATTCTTTGATGTTTTCTCATGTTAAAAATCTTTTTGAGATTCTTTTAGCATTTAATACAATTTGATTTGCAATTGTTGGTTTCATCTTGCTTACTTTAATAAGTATTTACTGAATTCTAGTGAAATATCAAATATCTTTGAACCCATAGCTTTGGAAAATTTCATGTTGTAAAGACTTAAACTTTGTGTACGTGCTATTCATTAATTGCATGTGTAATGAAGTATTTCCTTGCTAGTACTCTCAAGGTGTGCAAAAGGTTCTTTTGAATTAAGTATAAGAATATAATTACATCATAATGGATTTTTAATCCTTTTTGTGAAATGCTCCTTTATCTAAGTTTTCCTTTTAAAAATTTAAAGCTTCATTCAGCCTAATTTAAAACTAATGCAAATGGTATTTCACTCTGAAATTAATCAGGCTGCTATGGAACATCGTGCACAAGTGATTTTGTACACCCTTCTCATGTCGGACAGGTACAAGTGTTATTTTCTTCAATAAAGCTTACTAGTGAATACATGATACAAAAATAATTTAAGAAAGAGAAACCTACAAAGTAGAAGAGTTATTTTCTCTGTCATATATGAAAATTTTGAAATGTGCTCTAGTCCTTTTGCAGGTACATGCAAGATATTGGTTCTGGACTCCTTTATTATCTGCACACAAATCAAACACAGGTGAGCTTTGCTGCTTTGACATTTGATGTTGTTATTATCAATACTATTATGTATCTTATAGAACAACAAAGTGGTTTTTGTCATGACAATTTAGAACTGTGATGCTATACTGCCAAATTTCAAACATTCTCTTTCCCTCACAACCCTTCCATAATCCAGGTGGCATCACTTACTATATGATAGGTTCCTTTCATCTATATACAATTGGTGTGATATCTTTGTACAGGTTTAGAGGCAACATCTCTTCATTGCATAGTCTAAATTATGTGTAGATGCAATTAAATCTAATGTTGGAAAAGTAGGGCTCACTTGAGAAGGCTCCTTACTGTGATTGTTCTGGTGATTTACATTAAAGTTTCCTGTTTCTTCCTCAATAGGACTTGTACTCTTATCATTTTCTTGCTTTAGTATGCCAGATCTTCATTATAATGATACTGGAATGTTTTCCTGTAGGGAGTTGCAGTTCAGCATGCGGATCTCGTTGGTCTTATCATGCGGAGGAATGACCATGCATCCAATCTATTAACGGCATCATCAACACAGTTGTTGCCTCCGATGCTAAAGGTTCAACATTTTGGGCATTATGGATAATAAATGAGAAATTCTGAAAAAGCCTTGTTTGGGGGCTTATTATGTAGTTATGCTGATAGTATGGCAACTCTCGTTGTGCAGAGCTATAGCATGTGTCAAGGCTGTCGGCATCTTGATGCATGTACTGTTTATCATAAGGTAACCGAATTAATTAATTGTGTTTTTTTCATTTTTATTGCTGAAATAGGACTTATAACAGTACACGTTGCACACTACTTGTGCATCTTTGTGCAACTTCTTCAAATTATGTGAGTTTATTGTCTTATTCCAAATCTAGAGCTTTCACAAATAGTCAAACATGTCAATAATTCCATGTAATTTCCCTAGCGATGAAATTTATAATATATGCAATTTTTTTGATTTGTGCAATCTGAAATAAATAAAGGATACAAAATGTAGATGTCAAACTCCAATGGTTAAATGCTGATCGGAAATATTAATAGCAGCAATAAATTAAAGAAACCTTTATTTACCAAAAATTATGAATATTACAGCAGATCCGATGATAACTAATGTTGATATAAATATGGATACCCTCAACAATAATTGCTTATATAATCATGACAGTTGTAAACAGCAAATAAACTTGTGTAACAGCAGCAAATGATGAAGCTTTTATATTTCCAAATGTTGTAATTGATATGACAGCAATCTGACACTTAAAAGTACTGATGTGAATAACAAATACACATCACGACAGCAGCAACAAACCCTTTCAAATATTATTTAGCAAAACCCAAAATATTATTTGTCATAAATACTGAAATAAATACTTATCACAATAATTGAGCATTGTAGCAGCATTGAAGCAAACTGAAACTGAAAATAATTTGTGAACTTTTAGCACAAATGCGATCTTTGGATGGAATCACTTCACATGGACAAGAGGTTTTTCATTCTC
>VDFB02117602.1:0-62583 GCA_007258455.2 Sequoia sempervirens
TTTTGTTGGCTTTTGGTACCTATGTAAAAGAAAGAGAATCTTGTAGAAATCAAGTTATTTAATTAAAATCATTTCAAGCATTGAACTCAACTAATAAAATGACTCCCAATGGAAAGACTAATGTTTTTATGATAATCAATGAGACATCAATAAATGGATCTACAATTTATTAATCTGACTTGTATGATTTTGCAATCTCAAAGACAAATATTAGCATGAATATCCAGCAAGATCCATGATTTTCCAACTAGCATGAATTTAATGAATGCATTGACTTATGCATTTTATGGATCATATCTCCAGCTAGCTGTCACTTATCTATGATCCAAAAAGGACTAATTCCTCATAAAGATATCCACTTTAATGGATGAGTAAATAGTTAGTTGGCTGCAATAAAGTTGCTACAACCCTTCTAATATCTTTCAAATTTATCGTGCAAAAAGTGTGTTGTCAGAACTCTCTGGCTGTTCCTAAACATCCCAGTTCATTGCCAGCAGATGCGAGTAGACATATTCGAGAATAGCTATATGGTGGTAGCTAGTGTACAACAGACCTAGGAAATCACGCCCTCCATGCTCCAATTGATATTCAAATAGGCAGATAGTTAAATATACATTAATTAATTCTACAAAGAGTGATCAATTGATTTGAATTCACTTCAAATCAGCCGCCAATGCCTCCAAATTTCTCCAAATATGCCTACACACCGCCGCCCACTGTATGCGTTTTAAATATTCTTTGGCATGCTAACTGCATAAAGACTTTACTTCAGCCAAGTACGTCAAAGATTTGTATTATGATATTTAGGTGCAGATAAAAGAAAATGACACACATGATCTGGGCATTCAACGAGAATGATGTCAGTATAGATTCAGAAAATATGGATCTGTTAATGCTATTAACTGATCAAAATACTTGTGAGCCAAAATGTAGTTCAATATCCTACGTAATCAGAGCAATGTCTCCTTGATACACTAGAAAAATATTTACAGTGATCAGTAAATATATGTTTAAGTCTCCAGGATTCTGTGAATATGCTTCTAGATAGCAGCACTGAGGGATTATATGATCCCGCACTTGGCCCTCTTGATCAGTACGTGTAGCTGTATCACATGCAGAGAATCTACATTACCTTGCCCTAGTCATTGTGGTCATATCGAGCTTGTATCGCCTGTGTACAATCCTTTGCTCTTTAGGATTCTAGCGCCATGGAGAGAAAAATAAAATAAAAATGAATGCAAGTTGTGTTCCACCTACAATTGCAATGATGCTAGCATTAATAGCACAATGATACAAATAGACTATTGTAGCAAAATGATACGAATAGACTACTACTCATAAATGAGGGCCGTAGAATTGAAAAGTGGAGTGGATATTATAATGCGCTTTGGAGCAACAGAGGAGATCAGTAGCAGTTAAAGAAATCTAAAAACAGATTCATGACAGTAATGTGGTGTGTAGACAGGGCATGTAAACTTTTAGACAAAAAAAAAAATGCGGCAGCATAGACTAGGCGTGAGAACTGTTGGACAGAAATGAGTAAGCATAGGCACTACGTGTGAACTTCAACTGACGTTTACATTAATTTTAGCAGCTATATTAACTCAAATATGTATCTGTATTCGACTCTTTGTACTAATACAGTGCCTAGCATGTCCCTCTACACCTTTCATCCATTTATCTGAGTGGTACATCACAGGATATGGTTGTGACTGAGCCTTCAAATCGCAATCTGTGAAACATGATCAAAATAGCATACTAAAGACGTGATCCATCCATAACCAGTGCCGATTTCTTCTATATATCCGCCCTGTGCAACCAGTCATTAAGGCGAATAACAGAATTGAATACCGAGAAAGACAATATTAATGGAAAACAACAATATTTAATGATAAGAAAAAAACAACATTAGCGATGGAATCAGAAAGTTGAAATGAAGACATCAATTTCAAATGGCAATATTCCCACTACCGCTCATTGTGGAAATCTTATAGAAGTCTATACCAATCCAGAAAAACAAATTTCATGCGCTCCCTGTACTTAAAAAAAAAAGTCAGCAATCATAGTCATGCACACACCTTGGGCCAAGAATATGTCATGACTACCATTGTCTCAATTCTTGCAAACATAATCTGTTCACCTATTTCGATAAATCTAGCAATCTTGTTGGCTATCTACAAATAAATTCTCAGGTTTGCACCGACCAAATACAGTGGTTTGAAATACTTTAGAGACATAACTGATGAACAGACTTTAGGCACGCAGAGAAAACAATGAATAAAGGCTTTTATCAACTTTCAAGCAAATGTTTCTGGTAAGTGTAAAGTGGTGCTTTAAATTCCATGTGAGTAAATTGCAAATGGAAAGCGTAATAAAGTTGTGCCTTAAAAGCCATCGAAGAGCAACGAAAGAGCTTGCAAACTTGTTGAAAAAATGTTTAAAAATTTTCAAGCACAAGCATTTGATAGGTGAAAGATCAGCCCTCCTTCTAGCGCCAAATGTAGGCATCATTTTAAAATCTGCAAACAAACTACACTTCAAGCATGGGTTAGTGTTATGCAAACTCTATTAAAATGCCTCTATGAAATACCTTAGGAATGCTTCCAAATGCAACAAATGATACTAGAAAGACCAAAGCATTATGAAAACAAAACCAAATTACCTATTCCATAGTTGGATTGGTGTCACATGTGCTAGTGACCCTTTCCCAATCCTTGATCAAAGCTAAGATGATAAAATGCAAATGGATATGGTGGAGTGATGATAAACAAGATCAAATCTCAAATGAAGAGAGTAACCTTGCATGAAATTGTGAAGGATTTGCTTGAGGATGATGCACCTATTTAAAGATTTTCAAAATGCCAAGTGTTGAAGAGGGACCAATGTGGGATCAAAAACAAGCCAATGAGTTGAGGACACTTGTCATCATGTGATTAGTTGATGTATATGCAAGATTTGGGAAGAGTGCCCAAGAGGGGGAATTTTTGAATTCAAATTTGCAATAAATTTTGAGAGGGGGACAAGAAAGAAGAGCAATAAATGCCCTGTTTGACTTGTCATGTTGAAAGAAAATGAGATTTTAATAAATCAATAAAATTGATTTATTGTGCAAGTGGCTAGGTCTAGATCATGCAAGTGGGATGTGATTAGTATTAGATTAGGATTAGATGATGATCATGCTGATTTAATGCTGATTAGGTGAGTTGACATTTTGGACTTAAATTTCTGATTTATTTAAATCAGAAAAAGGATGAAATATGATTTAGGATTTAATTTAAAGGACGTCCTGATTTATTTAATTAAGTGAATGATGCAAGATGAAGGTTGAATGATAATGTTTATAAGATTATTTAATGAATGGTTTAAGGTGATGAATGGATATAATGCAACATCCAGTTCGGTTGATGAATGAACCTGATCAAATGCAGAATGTTAGTTTTGCATGTCTACAATAATAAAACCAAAACATATTAAAATTATATTCATTGGATAGCTCGTTCTGAGGAATACCTGATTCTAGTTGGGTTTGTGAGGATTCCTCCATTTTCATCCTCAACCCGAGCTTCAAAGTACCAAAATTTAGGTTTTTTGTGTGCCTTAGGGAGGGGATGAGGATTTAGGGGGGTTCGTATGAACCCCTAGGGGTTGAAGTGAACCCCTAGGGGTTCAAGCAAATCCCTAGGGGTTCATTCGAACCAAGGTTCACTTCAACCCTGGTTCGAGAAAACATCTTCAAGGGGATTCGCTCAAACCCCTTTCATATGCCTTTTTTTTGGTTTTTGGCAGAAAAAAGTTTAAGGGGTTCGCTCAAACCCAGGTTTGGTTGAACCCCTTTTTGGTTTGGTCAAACTTCTAGGTTTGTACAAACCCCCCAAAATCACTTTTTTTTTCTATGGGGTCATTTTTTCTCAGTTTTCCTTCCTCCATCAAATTGTAAACCACTATTGTGGCTTCACCCCTAGTTAATGAAGGATTAGAGGAGGGTTAGGTGGCTAAGAGAGATTAGAGGTCAACTTGCAAAATTTGGAGGATGTGACACATCCTAATTAAGGATTAGGCATGTGCACATATTTAATGATGAGATTAGAAAATGGATTGGGATTAGATGAAAATGATGGAGGATGTGACATGTGAGAAATTAAATAAATGTCATATTTATTTAATTCATTTGATGAAAGGGTAATTAAAGAGGTAAAGTATTTAATTATTTAACTAGATGCCTTAGGGATTAGAAGAAATTTAGAGATATTAATTAAATAATAGTGATATTACTTAATTAATGTGGACAAGGGGATGTTTAGATGAAAAGGGATAAATTTGGATAAATTAAGTGTCCAAATTTAGGTGTCTACAGACGAAACCACATTGCCTCAAACTTGAAAGAGGATTTCCATTTTTCCTTAACATTCTTTCGACACAAGTTCAAAGAGATTGCAAAATGATCAGAAGCATTAAAATACAAAATTTACGATGCTAAGTCATACTCAGTTACACCCCAATTTGGAGAAGTAAGAAATCTATCCAATCTTTCTGCTATCTACAAAAAGTTTATCCTTCTATTAGTCCATGTAAAATTTCCATTCAATGGAATTATGTCCACCAAAGCATTGCCTTGGATGAAATCCTGAAAGTGCTCCATATCCTTTTTAGATGGCAAGTTACCTCCTTTTTTCTTAGAAACTGATGCTATATCATTAAAATCACTTGTTAAAATGACCTTATCCTTCCCAACTGATCTAAAATATTACTCAACTTAACCCAAATATTTTTTTCCCCACTAAGCTAGTTGGACCATAAACATTTAGCAGCCAAAATGTTAAATCAAAATGAGAAATCTGCATTAGCTGCCAATTACTCTCAAAAGTAACATGAGAAATACTTACTATTTTATCATTCCACAAAGTGATAAGACCCCTTGATGCTCCTTGTGAAGGTGATTGAAAGGATCTCCACTTAGACCATTTCTTACTAAACTTTTCAAATGCTTCTACTTACACTTTTGTTTCTTGTAGAACCACTACATTTGCCCCACATGTATCTAATTGTTGCTTAATTTTGGCCCTTTTGTTAGAGGCATTAATGCTTCTAACATTCCAAGATATTAGTTTCATAATACCCTAGGAGAGCATCAAGCTCTCCTTGGCCTTTTCTTCTTCTCACTATCACCAAACTTGTGACCATCTAACGTAGATTGGATACCTGCATCTATTTCCTTTTGAAGCTTCACAACTAGTGACTTCCTACCTCTTTTAGCAGGTGATTTTTTGCTACTAAGAGGAAATATTAGAGTTTGAGCAATATAAAAGGTATCAAAATGATCAATCTCTCCTCCTTCACGTAACATCTCTATTGCAATCTCTTCAATAAGTAAATACCCCACAAAAGAAAGAGATTCATCTACAAATGTCTCAAGCTCTTTATCAAAGGAAAAAGATGAAGGACAGAGAGAAGAAGTCTCTCTTGTACTTTGCTCAGGCATAAGGATATTACATTCCCTCTCACATTGAGATTTTGTCTCTTCCTTTTGATCAGATAGAAGCAGAGAAAAATCCTTTTCAATAAAAGACTCCAAAAATTGTTCTAATGCAGAATGATGAACAATACTGACAGTTATCATTGAAGCATAGTTATTGATTTGTTGAATACTTACACACTTGATCAAAGGAAAAAGAAGGCATAAAGAATTAAAAATTGAATTCATTGACAACAATCTTTTCCAACCTTCAGGTAATGTAATAGTAAAAAAATTTATGCATAAAAGGATATTCCTTTATAGTTGATACACTGACTAGAATATCTTAAGAAGAAGACTCCAAGTTAATAACAGATCCACCTTTAATACTTTCATTTGATAGACCTGATCCTTAACAGAAAGAACCTGCCCACTAGAAGACCCTTTGAAAACAATTGGAGGCTTATAAATATTATCTTGCATATCCCACCCTTGAATCACATCTGATTTTGAGATTTGAGTAACAACACCAACACAGGAGGAAGGCATAGTAGCCTTTTTAGGAGAAGAATAAGCAATGCCATTTATTTCCTCAAGGATTTGACACCCACTTCCTAGATGAAGAAGAGAATGACAAGATGAACAAAACAATTTTGGATCTTCAACTACAATTTCTTGCTCTGACACCCCATAAGGAGAAGTGATGCTCATAGAAAAGGGAAAACACTTAGCTACATCAAAAAGTACACAAAGCCTCACAGACAAGGAAGGATTTTAAAAAAAAATCCAAATCATGTCAAATTAAAATACGCACTTGGTTACCTAGAATTTCAATAAGATTAGTCTCTTTGTATTCAAGTGGTAAACCCTACAATTGGATCCAAAAAGGCATGAACCTAATCCTAGTTTGGATAGGAGAGAAATTAGGGATCCAAGGAGTAGTATATAAACAAGAACTTTCACATAACCATGAATTAACCTTATGAACAACATTTATAGCTTCCAAATTGTCAAAAATAACAACAAAGAACCCCTCACACTTATTTAAATAAAACACCTGAGAAGAACCTTCCCATTCATGAAAAACCCAAGATTGCAAAAAATTTTAACGAAGGAGAAAATTTCCAAAACATGCAAATCAGCGTTAAGCCCTAAAGATCACACAGTTGAGGCTGAAGCATTTCCTCAATAAAGGTAACTAAAATAGACCCTTCAAGAGTAAAATGCCCTTTCTGCATAGGACACCAAACTTTCTTTTGAGTATTGAAGCCAGAAGCTTTTCCAACCACCTTATGTTTCTGGAATAAATGATCCTCCATATTTTTACCCTTATGATCCAGGAAATCAGAGTTAGAAATTGGAATAGAATTAGGAAATGTAGCTGGTGGACTAAAATGTTTCCTCAAAGCATTAATAGACCTTTGATTTGGATTGAAGGAAGCTCCACCAATAATTGGGATGCTATTAGGAAAGGTAGTTGGATGAGGAGGAATACTAGCATTAGATGGAATGAGAGGAATATTATTTAGAAATGTACATGGAGGATGACCCGAGACCACATCAGCCCAAGAACGATGAGAAGAGCTTGGAGAATCAACATGAGAACCAGAATACGATCCACAAATATCAAAAACTGGTTGCATAACCCTACTCAACTATTTCTTGGTACGAGAAATAGAACGAGGAAATGAAAAGACCTCTAGGATAAAATATTGGCTAACCTTTCCATGAAGACCCACACCATGCCTTTGATTAAAATTTCTTCCCAGAGGTTTGTCCTTTCGGCCTCTATAAGATGTCAGTCCCATGAAAGAGCCACGAAAACCCCTCGACTCCCTTGAAAAATCATTTTGAGCAATGCAAGGTCTTGATCTACGAGATGATGCCACTGAAGCATGTGAAAAAGGATGACTCCCTTCCTAAAATAATTCCAAAGTATGCTGAAATAATACACACACACACACACACACACTACAAGAATCGGTCAGGTATCCCTCCCCCTATAAATTGTAGTGTTTATTCTCCCCATTAAAATTGACGTCTACTAACCCATGGCAAAGTAATATTATATTTAAGATTTTTTATATATGTATGTTTTAAAAGCATGCATTATCATCATCTTTTTATAGTTCTACTATATATGAAATTTTAAAGAAAATATGATATAATATTCTAATTTAAGAAAATATAATATAGCATTCTAATTTTAATATATATAATTCTACATGATTTTTAATTTATAATAATTTTTATGGAAATACATATTAATTTACAATATTTTCATGGTTTTATAATTTTTAGAAGATTTTTAACAAGATAATCTTAAATATCTAATAAAAAAATTAAAAATAAATACAATATTTGTAGTGCCCCTCTCTATTGACCTTTCTAGGTGTTTGAGTAAGTGTTTGTTTGTGATATCATTGTTTGATGAAGTTGTTCATCAGTATTCCATTTTGTTTGGTATTGTTTTGTTTTATGTCATTCGTTTTAAGTGTTGATTTTTAATGTGTTAATTGTTTCATTTTAATGCATTATCATTATTGTTAATTAGTTAATTTAATTTAATGATGGTTATTATTATTGTGGAAATTAATTTAATTAAGCATTATATTTAATTAGTAAAGTGATTTATGAAATTACCAAAAATTTAATTAAATATTAAACTAGTTTGCAAATTTTAAATGTTCGTAGATTTAAATAAATATTATTTTAATTGTCCATATTAAATATTTTAAATAGAATAATATTGCTTTATTTAATTATGAATTTATTCAAAAATAATAAATAAATGAATAAATAAATAAGTAAATATTTTGTTATTTATCATAATTAAATAGGGGTAAATTTTAAAAAATATATATATACATATTTTATCCTACCCGATAAAATGTTAAAATGGAGGTAGGTTAATGTTTAATGTAAATTAATTTAATTAAATAATGTGATAAATTGATCTTCGGGGGTAAAATATTAAATGATGGTGAAAATAATTATTGAAATTGAAAATGGTAAGCTTTAAAATATATATTTACATAATTAAAACTTCACCCACTATAAGAGATTTATTTGAGTTAATTAAGTATGATGTATTTATTTGCCTTCTCCACATCGATTTTGCTTCTTTTGGGTATATATATAGAAAAATTCATGATGATACCTTTGGTAGAAACCTTAAGTCTTTAATTGTTTGGATATAGTTTCATTTAAACGTTGTTGCTGCTTTTGTTGCTATCTTGTTGGGTGTAGTGCCTTTAAATGGGTCTATAAATTAAATTTAATTGTTTATGGTGATTCATCTTGGTAAATTTGTTAAGTCGCTTGATTTTTGCATGGAAGCACTAATAGCATGAGTTTAGTCAATGATAGATAATTTTGGTAGGAAAGAAAATTATGGCCAAACTTTTAATATTTATCGTGGGTTTTAGTAACTTAATGCCTTGAAAATATGAAATCTCATTACCCAAATAAATAATAAAAAAGTACCTAAGCATTCAATTAAATTAACAAAATTGAATTAAAGGCTTAAAAAAAGGGCCACATGGTTATAGGTTTAAGTGTGGGAGAAAGTAATTATAGCAATTTTAAAATTTCAAGAAATAAAAATAAGGCTTTCATAGTAGGTTGTATGTTTGATTAAGAAAAATCATCAAAGGGGCATGTATTATGTTTTTATTTATTTTAACTTGGAAACCATGATATGAATGTTACTTTTTAGATTTAAAACTACTTTAATGCATACCTTGAATTCAATCTAAATACATGTACTTCTCTTTTAAAGACTACTTACATTTATATAAAGATTATTTAGATTGTATCTTTAAGATTAAGGTTATTATATATAATTTCATTATAGGATTTATTTATTAAAGATAAATTAGATTGAATGGTGAATCTTAAATATAATAAAAGCAAGTGGAATAATTAGGCTTTAAGATTATTGAGTTATATAGATAGATATTTTAGGAAGTCAAATAGTTATTTTTATTATGAAATTTAAAGGGTATTGATTATGCATTCTGAATAATTGGGGGGTTTGGTAAATTAACTAGGTTTATATTATAATGTCAGTTAATAAGAGGAACTAGAAGTTGGGTATTTAGTGTCTTAGGTGAAAGAAGTGTGTAATTAATGTGCTTAGTATCTATGGGAAAGAATAAATATTCACCGAGGATAGTTTACTTGATTCAAATAATTTCAATCAAGAGTATTTTTATGATTTCAATAAATTATTTTTAAGTATATTTAAAATTTGATTTATTTTCAAATTTTATGATTTCAATAAATTATTTTTAAGTATATTTAAAATTTGATTTATTTTCAAATTTATTATTTTCAAGTGTATTTAAAAATTAGATATGGGTAATTTCATTATCTTGTGAGTTACTGCAACCAGTAATTTATCTTTTTAGTATATTTAAAATTTGAATTATTTAAAATTAGATTTATTTAAAACTTGTTTTATTAGATATGGGCAATTTCATTATCTTGTAAGTTACTGTAATAGTAATTTATGTTTGTAGTGTATTCAAAATCTGATTTATTTAAAACTTGTTTTATTAGATATGAGTAAAACTTGATTTATTGGATATGAGTAATTTCATTATCTTGTAAGTTACTGTAATAATAATTTATTTAAATTTTTATTTATTTTCAAGTGTATTTAAAATTAGATTTATTTACAAATTGTAATTAGTAATTTATTTTTAAGTATATTTAAAATTTGATTTATTTGCAAATGCATTTAAAATTTGATTTATTTTCAAGTGTATTTAAAATTAAATTTATTTACAAATTCCTTTATTAGTAGATTTGTGAATTGCATATAAATCATATATGTTAGGTTTTAATTAAATTTATTTAGTTTAAAGTAAGCAAATGTATATTAATTAAATTTATTATTTTGAAGTAACAAATGTATAGGCTAGGAATCTTAAATTAAGAGAAATATGATGATTTGTATACTGTAGGTTTTCATAGTTCTTTACTTAATTAAATAATTTTAATATAGTTGTGTAAATAAAATAAAAATTGTGATTCTTGAATATTTAATAATCTAAAATTATTAGGTGAAATTTGATTTATTTGAGCTTTGTAATTAAAGAAGTGAACATTGAAGTTAGATTATTATTAAATGAATAATCCTTTCATGTTCTTAATAAGTTTGTGTATTTATCAAATTGAATAGGAATATTTAAACAAGTGGAGTATGGAATATGCTTTAAGTTTTGTTACATGAAATGGTGTTGAGAGGTTAAAGTTTGATTTATTGTGTTCTCTTGATTGTTTGAATTTTTCAATGATTTATTTTTTGTGTTGATGAGTTTACAAGTCAAACCTTAATGTGAGTTTCTTTAGGAACCCAAGTATTTGTGTACCCTTCAGTTGGGAGTATATGAATATTGGTGTCATAGAATCCCTTGCTTTTCCTTTGTATGCCTCTGAAAGCAGTCACCTTGTATGTGGTCGTTGAGATTGTTGTATGTTTTTTCTTAGGTTGACCTTGTGGTTTGGTCTTGTGATTGTTTTGTTTGTCTATCTTGGTTGTGGGTCCTTTCTTGTTATCTCCTGGCATGGGGGGTGGACCTTAGGGCCCACACGGTCGAGTGGAATGTGCTATGCACCCCATTGGGTTCCCATTTTGTGTTCGTGATGTGAAAGTGGATGTAGAGTTTTTAGAGCTTCACTTGGTTGAAGAATGTTCTTCACTTTGGACCTTATTCTTCATTGATATAATTATTCTTGTACTTGATGTACTCTTCCCGTTGTTATAAGGGAAGCATTATGTAATGTATTAATGTATTCATGATGTTTTGTATCTGTGGAAATTCGCTCCACAATTGTAATATTAAACTATTAATTGAAATGTAATGGAATGATAGATGTATCTTTTCATCACCATTAATCTTGGATGGTTGTATCATTTTGTAATCTTGATTTTGTATTCGCCATCATTGATAAAATTTTATGATTTGTAATGACCATTCTATGTACCCTAGAGAACATAGATGACTTTGTAAATGCATAATTGCTTTTCTTGTAACGAATGTGCAAATTTAGCTTATGCAATGTTTCGCTTTCAAAAACAAAATTGTGGTATTTTGTTGTCCTTTGGGGTTCACACGGCGGGGCATTACATCATTGGTATTATAGCCTAGGTTCATACACTAGGCACTTTGGTTTCATGTGAGCCCATCATGTTGTCGTAGTTGATTTTTTAGTGAAGTTGTTAAGTGATCACAGTGATCATGAAATTGACATTTAGCATCATGTGATTTATGGAAAAATGTAGAGTGAAAGAAGAATTGTTAAAAGGTTGTGGAAAGAATGTAATGGTATGAATCACACTGTTGATGGAATTAAGTGTACTTACACAATTGTGTATATAATTGGTTTTCCCTGTAAATGTGAGAAACCAGTAATTGTGCATTGGTTGAGTGTTGTGAATACCTTGTACTTGTTTTGTGGGCCCATAACCCATAGGGCCCATGGGATGGAGATACGGTGTACCCATCTATTTGAAATATGTTGTATTTGGTGTGGGATTAACCATACCATTATGTGTGTTTGTATGTTTGTTACCTAATTGAGGGCCAACCCACTTGTGGTTGAAAATATATATATATATATATATATATATATATATAAGAGTAGCCAAAAGGTAGTTTCATAGATTCTTTTCTTTTGATTCTCTAGCCCCTCAATCCGTAAAGGGGTAGTAGATACCACAATTTTCTTGGATGAAGTGTGAAGCGTACGCACAATGCGACGTAGAGCACTCTTAGCTCAACCGATCCCAAGGAAACCTACTCACTACTTCCCCTTATGATGGATCAAGGTACTTGATCCATATGTACTAGCCTAAACCCCACAGTTTTGAGTATAGCATCATTGGATTGTTAGTTTATGCCTAGTCATCCATAGTGACGTTGAGCATACATTAGCGATTCAACCTCATCTATATGAGAGGTGAAGCTTGAGTAGCCCCATAATTATATTCTGATATATGTATTGTATACACCATATCTGCACGTATTCTGACATGATGCAATGGATACAATTCCACACCCCATTGATGTTATGACACAGTGTTGGTTGGCTATCATGAACTTGATATTGTTTTTATCTAGGAAACTAAGTTATTAGTGGATGGTATGTTGAATAGAGCCTCCAGTATTTGGCCTCATGGGTGATGTCAGTGTGTGGGTGCTTTTGGTAGCTCTAGAGGTGTGGCTTGTATGTGGGATCCAAGAAAGGTGTTTCCTCTGTATTGGATCTCTTCTATCTCTGTGATTGCCTCTAGTCTTGAATCTGGTGAATCCTATATTTTCACTAATGTCTATGCTCCCAATGATCTGATGGGTAAGTCGTAACTTTGGGCTCATCTTAGTTATGTTTGTTTACTTTTTCCTTAGCATCCTTGGATTATGGCAGGAGGTTTTAATGTTGTTTCTTGTTTAGAGGAGAAGAGGGGGTATTTCCAAGTTGGACCCTACTGTGTTACTTCTTATAGACAACATGGCTAGTCTAATTCTTATTGATGTGAAACCTAATAATGGAATCTTCACTTGGAGTAATCGAAGGTGTGGTGATGTTATTTCTGAGAGATTGGATAGGTTTCTTGTCTCCTATTTTTGGGTGGAACATAGGTGGTCTACTAGTTCTAAGGTTCTAGATTGGTGAGGTTTGGATCATTGGCTGATTAAAATTTCTATTGTTCCTTTTAGATCCCATAGAAAACCCTCTTTCAAGTTCCAACTCATGTGGCTATGAGATCCTTCTCTCCAATATTTGATGATTGATGGGTGGAGTATGGGGAAACCTACTTTTGGTACGGTTATGTATACCTATATTAAGAGATTTCAATATGTGAAATATAGACTCAAGAAGTGGAATATGCAGTGTTTTATGAATCTTCACTAGAATAAGTTTTCAATTCACTCATTTCGATTCTATCACTTGCCAGATTTGAGATCTTGGTCTCTCAGTTGAGCTGTGTAGGGAAGAATCTAAGGCAACTAAGGCTCTTGATGAATGGGAGCTGAGGGAGGAAATTTTTTAGAAGTAAAAGTCTCGTATTGATTGGCTTCATGAGGGAGATAGAAATATTTCCTTCTTTCACCACTCTATTGCTGCTAGGAGAAATTGTAATCTTATCAACTCTATTGTTTCTTCTTAAGGAGTTCAACTTTCTTCTCAAGTTGACTTCTATCAGGAGGCTACTCATTTCTTTCCAGTTCCTTTTACTGAGGATTCTCCTCCTGTGACTGCAAAAGAAAATTCTATTTTGGATTTTATTCCTTCTTAGGTGTCCCATGAGATGGATGAGGCTCTTTTACATTCCATCTCCTTGCAAGAACTAGAGACTATTGTGTTTCAAATGAAAAAGGTAAAGCCCATGGCCCTGATGGTTTTCCTACTAAATTTTATCAAGTATTTTGGGATATTGTCAGGGAGGATCTCTTGGAAGTTGCTCAAGAATCTCAAAGGAATAAAGAAATGTTGAAAGCCATGAACTCCACTTTTCTAGCTCTTATTCCAAAAAAGGAAGGAGCTTGTTCCTTGGATCAGTTTTTCCCCATTGCCCTTTGTAACATGGTTTATAAGATTATTACTAAGCTGATTGCAGAAATACTAAAGCCTTGGCTCAATTCTTTGATTTCCAATGAGTAGGGGGATTTGTGGTACGCAAAAAAATTCTGGATGGGGTTGTTATTTCTAATGAGGCTATTCATTCTATGGCAGTCTCTAAGGAGAAGGTTATGTTTATCAAGCTTGATATGGAAAAATCCTATGATAGAGTAAAATTGTCCTTCTTGCATAAGGTTCTCTTAGCTTTTGTCTTTGATAGAGAGTGGGTTGATTAGATATTGAGTTGTGCGACTTCTACTTCCTTTTTGGTGCTTATCAATGGAGAAACTTCGACATTATTTGGAGCCTCTAGGGGTCTTTGACAAGGATACCCATTGTCCCCTTATTTGTTCATCATTATGGCTGAGGGGTTGGGGAGGTTTTTCAAGTCCTATGTTGGAAATGGATTGATTCAAGGGTGGCATTGGGGCAACATGTTGCCATCTCTATCTCATCTTTAATTTTTTGATGATACGGCCTTAATGGGGGTGGCCAAAATAAATGAAGCTATGAATTTCAGGAAGAATTTGGAAACTTATTTGCCTGTCTCAGGTCAAAATATTAATGATCACAAGTCCTCTATTTACTTTTTCAATACTCCTCAGCTTTTTCAAGCAATGATTGCTCAGATTCTTCAATTTTATATTGGCATTCTCCCTTTGGTTTATCTGGGGATTCCCCTCATGGTGGGCCCTCAACCAAAAGAGATTTGGCAAGATGTGTTGGATAAATTCCACATGAGGGTTAGTCATTGGACTCATAGGTGGCTATCTTCGGTGGGTTGTATGGTTCTACTAAAATTCATGGTTCAGTCTCTTCCTATTTACCAGTGTTTTATGCAAGTGGCTCCTAGCAGTTTTGTTAAGGAGTTTGAAGCCATCGCTCATCAATTCCTTTGGGCAGGTAATCTTCTTAATTCTAATGGAGTTTTATGAAGTGGGAATTTGTGTGTGGGCCTAAATAGGAGGGGGTTCTTGGTCTCAAGTCTACTAGTTTGATGGGTCATGCTTTAGTTGCGAAGCTGTACTAGCACCGGTGTACTTTCCAAGATTGGGAATGGCCTAGAATTCTCAATCTCAAGTACCTTGGTGGGGTGGACCCTAATTATTTTCCATGATATTGTCTCCAGGGAAAAGGATCTATGATTTGGGATACTCTTAAAAAAGGGGCTAAGTTGATTAAGGAGGGCTTGTTTTGGATCTACAATAAGGCATCTGATGCCCTCTTTTGGTTTGATTCTTGAGATGGTTATCCTTCCATTATTTCTATGTTTCCTCATTTGCAACCTCTTTGTGACAACTTGATGAATGTGGGTTGGTACAAGGTGGACTTCAAAACTGTTTAGTCATTGGGACAAGTGGATGTGTGGTGTTGGAAGGATCCCCAAGAGTGGCCTCCAGGAGGTTTTGAGTTGGATAGGCAGGATCTTGCTAGCATTTTGGATGGTAGAATGTATAGTTCCCTTCAAGATAAGGATATTTTGGCATGGGGTCCTAATCCAAAAGGTAGATTCTCAGTTGCCTCTGGATATATGGAGTTTGATAAGCAAGTGTATGGAAAAGTTGGGGTTCCTTGGTGGAAGCAGGTTTGGAATAAATTTTCTTGGCCAAAGTGTAATTTCTTTTTGTGGTTGGTTGTTCAAAATAGATGTCTTACTTGGGAAAATCTATAGAAAATGGGCTTTCAAAGTCCATCCATCTATTTTTTGTGCAATAATAATGAGTGTACTTCACACCTTTTCTTCCAATGTCCTTATGCTAGGTATATTTGGTATTCTTGGTGGGGAGTTTGGGGATAACCCTGTGTTCATGCCTTTTCTTTGATAGAATTTTGGGAAATCTTGGGAAGACCCCTTGCTAAGGAAAATTTTCTTCAGATTGCTTGGATTATTGGCCCTACCTTTATTATTTGGCACCTTTGGCTTGAGAGAAGGAGAAGGATTTTCAAGATGTGAAGCAGGTAGGAGATATTTTATGGAGGAGAATCTTCATCAATATCCAAGAGACTGTTGTAGCTAAGTTTGATTTGTCGATGACTATGGATCCAAGTGATTTGTCCTATGTGAGGAAGCTTCATTTGGAGGGCAGTAGGTTTGGTTACTCTGTTGGTAGTTGTAATGTCCCCATTTTCATGAGCATCATTTGTAGAGGGGTTTAGCCTATTCCCGACTCTCGTAGGCTAACGAGCATGGTTAGAGGGTCATTTGTCACAGATACCAAGTTAGTTGTTGGATTATTTTCCTAGTTTCAATTATTATAAGGGGTTTTACTTTGATTATTATATTTTCTTAAGGAGTTGACTTCCTTAGGAAAGGACAAGCTTGGAGGTATCAGGCTTAAGTAGGTCAAGCTCCTATGTGGATTTAAGACAAGACAAAGGTATTTTTGGTAATATTCAATTAGGAAATGATTGATTAAAATATTCAGAAGTGAAAAAGTGAAGATTTTTAAAAAGGAATCGATAGTCCAAAGAATATAAAATCACAGACAGAGTTAAGAAAAAACAAGACCTAGCCTATTGAAGGAGACAAAATGATTAAGATAAAATTGCTATTTCAAGACGATATATGTGATAGCTGCCTAATCCCATGATCAGAGGGATCCATCTAAGACGTGTTTGATGAATCAAGTGTTACTTATACGTTTAGAGCTGACAACATATAAGACATAAGGAGGGGAGTATAATATTAATCTATTAGTGTATGACAAGACTGGCAGATTAGACAAGAAGAATGAGTTAAGGTATTTTCATTTGCATCATCGAGAGCTACTTGTTATTTCTCCAACAAATGATTGAAGAAGTAGAAATCTCCTGAAGCATAGTTCCAGGTTCATAATATTATTTATAATTACTTTTCCATCAATGATCTCAAGTCATGGAATCAATTTTGTAGTCATTAGAGTCATAACTACCTTATATGGAAGTCATTGTCATAACAACACCATTGTAACATTGAAAAGTCTACAAGTATACATCTTTGAGTTGTTGTCATACTATTTGCATATGTTGATGAGTTGTCAATATTAGAATATTTTCATATGAAAATATTTTCATATGAATTGATTGGCTTATTGTCTCATTACTGAAGCTAATGTATTTACATTGCATGACAACTGGTTGTCTAAATGCATGAGTTGTTATAGCTGAAAATTTCATGAGTTCCTAGTCAATAGAAATCAAATAATTACTTTGTAGTTGTATATTTATGTCATTCACTATTTATAGATTATTTGAATAAATTTTGAAAGATATTTTCATGCTCTTCATCAACTTTCAAAGGGAAAACATCGAACTGAAACTCATATCAACAATATTAGACATTGTTTGTAAATTGTTTGACAATATTCCTTGAGCCTTAAATCAGCAATTTAAGGTCAATTTGAGCAAGGGATATTATAGTAGTGGCCCTCAAAAGGTCAAGAAGGTGCGTTGGGAGGGAAGATGGCAACCACCCCCTCAAGAAGTTCTAAAGATAAATACTGATGGATCTTCTAGGGGGAATACTGGGCATACTGGGATCGATGGTATTGGTAGAGACAGTAATGGAGGGGAGGTATTTTTCTTCTCTATTTATAAGGGTCGCCATTCTAACAATTTCATGGAGGATCTAGCTATTTTTCATGCTATTGAAAGAGGTTGTTCTCTAAGATGGAAGAAGATTATTTGTGAATCTAATTCATAGATTGTAATTAATATCCTAAATGAGTAGATGTTTGATGGTGTTTATTGGAAACTAGCTAAGGTGATCAAACAGATTATGAATCTGTGCAACTCTTTGGAATTTGTTTCCTTCTATCATATTATATAGGAATGGAATAGAGTGGTGGATCTTTAGGCAAAGTGGGATTTTGAGCATGTGGAGAGGTGGAATGTTGATGACTGGGGACTTTTATCCCTAGAATTCTTTGTGTCCCTCAAAAAGATGATCATGGAAGACCTTCATTTGTAATTGGTTCCTTGGTTGGGTTCCATCGAGGACTGTTGTTGTGGGGTTGGTTGGCTACCTTTATGGGCTTTTTCTTGTTGCTTTGTAATGCTTCTTTGTTTCAATAAAATTTTACCTCCTTTTTTTAATTAAAAAAATAAGTTTATCCATTAAAATTTTTGAAATTTTGTTGCTTTTCCCACACACTCCTCATGGAAACATAACACAACACCTATAGTTTTTGGTCATGTTCAATCATTCTTTTTTTAAAAAAATTAATAAAAATATTAGTATACATTTTTAAAAAAATTATAAAATAGTTTAGTTTTAGTATGCATTGGTATAGTGTGATAGGTTTAAATGTGTTGTTTTTGCCCCCATGGTGCAAACTCCACTCTAGTGTAATTATTGAATGTTTATGTTGGGGATGAGGTCCCTCATTTTTTACCTTACCAAGCAGTTACCCCTCCTAAAAAATAGATTATATTTCAACATAATTGTAAAATTTATATTTGATTTATATTTTTTAATTTATTAGTTTGGTTGGGATTAATTAGTTTAAGTTTATAATTTATAAAAAATAATATTAAATAATAGAATTTTGAATATTTTTTGATGAATAAGTGTATATTAATCATTTATAAAAAATATAGTACATGTATACACAAAAAATGATGAACATGAAGCTTTTAAATGCTTTTAATTTAAACAACTCTCAATGACTAATAAAGAGAGTTCTTAATTAGTTGTTCAAATGCTTTTACTTCAAACAACTCTCAATGACTAATGAAAAAAGACATAACTAAACTAATTAATCATAACCAAATTAATAAATAAATTATAAATAAAGTATAAATGTTCTTAAACTAATTAATCCCCAACCAAACTAATAGATAAAAAAATTTAAAAAAGGTAAAATTTCTAAATATACTAATTAATCCTATTGAGAGTTGTTTAAAGTAAAAACATTTGAATTGTATCCTAACAAATATAAATGTGTGTATATATGATTTTACATTAAATTTTTCATTTCATATTATACTATTATAATAGTATGAAATCAACATTCTAACATATATTGCATGATTATTTATTGTTTTGAATTATTGTTGTAAGTTACTAAAGTGGACTTTAGAGTGTCTCATGGCATAAGATGTATTATTCACACTCTTTTCTTTTGATTTTTTTAGATATGACATAATTTTAAGGTGTAAATTCCTTTTAGTATTGAAAGATAGAAATTCAACTCTATTTTCAAGTCTTTTAATTGATTTTCATTTTATTTTATGCATTAACCCTATGTTTTTCTCTAATGTGCCTATGTAGATATGTGTGCAAGTTTGCAATGTTGTACTAGAAGTTGCACATTTTCAAGAGCTCCTTGATCAATGGGGTAATGTTACTTGCACGATTGCTTGATTCCTAGCTCCTATCTCCTCACCACCTCATTGGCATAATTCTAGTCACAGGGTGATCCCACAATAGTGGTTTACAATTTTTGGCCAAACTGGACACTAAAATTATTATTTTTAACTAAATCTTCACATTCGGCACCTATAGTGGCTAAACCGTGAGGAATTTGAAGATGATGCAAACTAGAGTCTCATCACATTTTGTCTGTAGATTCTAAAAAAAAAAAAATTAAAAAAATTGGAATCAAATTGCACTTCTTTTTTCATCTCCCACGAAAACTAGTTTTTTTCATAAAACAATATTTTTAAAAAGTGGCGCACACCGTATAAAGCATAAAATTTTTCAATGAGGGATAAATTCTAATTATTTCGAATTTAGATTCGTAACTCTGATATCTAGTGCTTCTACTTGGTTAGATAGTTTTTTATTGAATATTTTTTCTTTAATCAAGTTTTGAAGTCAAACCAATTACAATTCAAACATAGCGCAACTACATAAACCATAACTTTTTTTGTATATATCGAAATTCAATTTTTTTTGTTGGATCAAGGACTTCAATATCTGTACACTCATATTTTTCAAAAAAAAAATTGATCATCTGCTATTTTTCCACATGTGTAGAACAAAGACCTTCATTTTCGATGAAAAACCTATGTTTAATAAAACTAAAAAAACAAATACATAATAAAACCAAAACATATTAAAATTATATTCATTGAATAGCTCATTTTGAGGACTACCTGATTCCAGTTGGGTTTGTGAAGATTCCTCCATTTTCATCCTCAACCTGAGCTTCGAAGTGCTAAAATTTAGGTTTTTTTTGTGTCTCGAAGAGGGGTGAGGCATAAGGGGGGTTCGGTCAAACCCCTAGGGGTTTGAGCGAACCCTAAGAGGTTCAATCGAACCAAGGTTCGGTTGAACCCTGGTTCAACTTGAACCCCTTTACATGATTTCTTTTGTTTTTTGGTGGGCAGAGTTTAAAGGGGTTCAGTCTAACCAACAAGTTTGTACGAACCCCCAAAAACAATTTTTTTTGCATTGGGGTTGTTTTTTGTGAGTTTTCCTTCCTCACTTGAATTGTAAACCATTATTGTGGCTTCATCCCATAGTCAATTTTTTAGAAAAGATTGAGGATGCTCATTAAAGGCCCTTGGTTGTAAGGTTCTAGAGATTGTGCTACCTACATATGGTCTCACCCAGGTAAAAGTACAAAGTTGTGTCACACTTTTATAAAGGAAATAGCCAACACTAATCCAACTTTTAAAATTGAATCACTAAAAAGTGATATATGTTTTGAACTGGACACAGGTACCTTCACCAAATGCAAAGTGCCAGTTCCAATCTAAAACCCAAATTTGACAAAGACAAAGAAAAATGAACAAAGCACGAAAAAGGATGAAAATGAGAATGACAAAGTGTGAACACGACAAGCCAAAACAAAGAAATGAGAGAAAACAAAGGGGGTCCCCAAATTTTCCAAGTAAAATGTTGGGGCATGTATGCAGGGCATAACAAATGGTGACTCAGCTAGGAAAATGCTCTAAGCATTTTAAAACATGTAACCCTCCAAATACCCAATCTCTAGTTTATGCTCATTCAAAGCAATCTAAGAAGTGCAAACTAATCAAAATTGAGACATCACAGAGGTTTGAGATGAAATTGAAATCCATTTGTATGTACAAATGATTCATTCCCCTCCATAAGTGTTGTCATGATCAAAGTGGAATAGAATCTACCCAAGCTATGTAGTTGTGAGTTACATTTATGACATACAATGATATTCTTAGCATAGCTCTACTGTCAGACAAGTGTCTATAGCTCTGATAGAGATACGTCTAGTTCTCACTAAGCATTTCTCTACTACCAGTTAGGCATCCATAGCCCTGATAGAGATACTTGAATCACGCTTGCTAATTGAGCTCATTTTTATATTTTTTTCCTTTCTCTTTTCTTAGATGTTGATTCTTTTAAAGTATATTTTCTAGTTTCCCTCAGTCCTCAAGCAACGAAGCTTAAGTAGCGGGTTGAGAACCACAATGGACATTGTGAAAGAAATGTAACCCTTTAGATTTTTCACTTGGAATAGAGCTACTCCATCCAATGTAAACTAAATAATGGATTTCTTAAGATGTGTAGAACGTGATAGACTTTCAAAACTCCCAAAAAACTTCATAATTTACCAAATCCTAATCCATGCTAACATTTTGTAGTTTGAAATGGATGAAGGTAAATCAAAGTTTTCAAAGCAACTATTTGATCAAGTGTTTGGAAATATAGATAGCAGACTCTCAATAGATCCACCCCTTAGTATAACTTGCATACAAGTCAATTTCCATTATCAACAAGAGGAACCCCAGAAGAAAGAAAATAAACAAACAAGAAAATAGAGGAGCAGAAGAAAAGAGTAGACAAACATGACAAACCAACAAAAGTCAAAATAGAAAAATGAGAACCAAAACCAGAAAAAAATAATGAAATACCAAAACAAAGAGAATAAACAACCCTAAAAAAAACAAAAAACAAAAAAAAGAGGGTATAGAAAAAGAAAAACAACAAAAACAAAAGAAAACAAACCAAAAGTGACAAATGAAAACAAAACAAAAAAAAAACTAACTAAACTAAAAACTGACACTAGCCAATCCTAATCCTAAACTAATTGTGAAATAGACTCAAAATACACAAAACTATGAAAATTTGTACATGAACCTGACCTATTTTTCATTATGTGTAGAAATCTTAATTTTCTAGGCATGGTTCTGAATCTAGCAAATCCATCTTTATACTCAGAAATGTAAAGTTTATGTGTAGTAAATTCATTCTGAGGGTATAAAGTTTGAAATATTAATAGTTGTGGGTTCTCAGCCTTGTCATGATTTACCCACAAACAAATTTTATTATCCCCAATGTCACAATCAAACTGAAAATCATTAAAACATAGAGTGTAATGAAAAGAAACAACTTGCTTTAAAAGACCTTCAGTTGCTAATGTAGATTCATGTTGTACAAATTTCTTCTCATGAGATCTCAACTCATGGAACACCACTCCATTTCGCTCCATTACATGCATGTCAACATAAAGGACATCCATTAGCAATGCGTCATTAGTGTTCAAGACATGCAAACCTGGTTCAAAAATTTTATGCATAACCTTATCACAATTAACACTAGTTTTGAAAAACAAACTAGTGTATTTAATTTCATCGGGATTATCAACCTTAATCACATTCTCAAAAGCATAGACTTTACCAATTACACGGTCAACTTCCACAACTTTTAAATCAATCTATTTAAAAATTTTCTTACCTGTCATGACAATCTTTCTGGGCAGCAAAAGATTCGAACAACTTACCTCAGGATGTGAACCAAAAGGAAGAACCCTACATGGAACACTTGAAGTGAGGTTGGTTTTGCAGTTGGGATATACAATTACCAACATCTTTGTATTCCACTCGGATGCAGAGTCCCATATCAGCTTGATCTCCTCAGATGGACTGAGTAGCAAATCATCCTCATTGTCAACTTGCAAGATCTACAAACCCTCTTCCTTTGGAAATGAAGCATTGCTCTCAGTACTTTCTTTGAACATATCACCAACAAGATTCTAAAAATCAGCATCCAGCTCATTGCCATTAATGTCAGAGATACTGTTACATGATGAACAAGGATTTTCTTTGAACAACTCATTTAAATGCACAAAGTCAAATCCAAGAAAAAATTTCTCCAGTTCATGTTTTTGCATATCATCAACTACAATGTGCAAGTCATCATCAAATGTATAATCGTCAAGGTCAAATTTATTAATACATGATAAATGAGGATTTTCTTCAAACAAATCATTCAAATAAACAAAATCAAAACTAAGAAAATACTTCCCTATTTCGTTATCTTCGTCATCTTGAAGGGTTTCAACTTCTGAGATAGCCTCTTGGTCATTTTCTTGACATTCTTCTACTTCATCTAGGAAAATCTTATCATAAATTCCTTGCTATGATAAAACACTAAACTCATTCATGCCAATATTCTGATTAGCCTCAAAATCCAATCTATTTTCTTTACAGACATAAATTTGATGTACTTGATCATCAGGCAACACTTGGTGAATCTACACATCCATTTGACCTTATTTTTTGAAGAATCACTTTGGCATTCAAATCCTTGTCCTTGACCATGAGATTGATTTGCAATCTTATCCAAAAGTGTATTCTTTGTTTCAATTTGTTCATTATTGAAATCAGCAAAGTCATTTTCCTTTGTTAACTCATCAGAGGGTGTTTCTTCCTTATACACCATCATGAAACAATCTATGAATGCATCAATAAACTCATTTTCCACATCTAGTAGATCCACACAAGGTAGAGAAGCTTCATCAGTTGTAGAATCCATCTTGGTGCATGGATCAAGGTCATTAGATGATAGGGAAGAGCTCAACATGCTCTTATAGTTACTCTCATCATTTCGAATGGAATCATCATCATTTTCATGTGTGCTAACTATTTCATCTTCTTCATTGAGTGTATAGGTACCCCAGGGATCTCCCACAAGTATTTCTTTGACAATGATCAACTGTCTGAAATATAATTCCATCCTACCAAGGAAAACATGGCAATCCATCTAAGAATGTTGATTTGTCTAATTTATCCTACATCCACTTGGTCTAACAAGTTCTAATAGCTTTGAATCTCCTAATTCTTCCAATTTCTCCCTTAATCGATTTTGTGCATGTGGGATATCTATCCAACATATTTCACCCTCCTTTGTTCATCCCTTGTCACAGTAATTCTCATTCTACTCAAAAGAGTTGTTCAAAGCGTTGGAAGGTATTGTTGATTTTTCATGACAACAGTCTTGTGTTAATACCTCATCTCTTTCAATACCATCGTTAGTATTAACATTTACAACAAAATCTAACCGGATATTTCCATTATGCTTTGAATTCATATCTGTTTCATGCTCTTTGTCAATCAAAACATCAAAATGATATACTTTCTCATCAAATCTTTCGCTTACAACGTCATTATGATGTAATGGACTATGCTTTGGAATATGACTAAAAAGAGATGACATGGTCAACTTCATTGACAAGTGGAATACTTACCTCTGCGGTTGGATTTTATAGAGATAGATTCTTCCATCGACCATTCATTGGATTGACTTGATTTGAAGCATTGGAAAACATGGTGTTTGGAAGATCAGGAAGGTTATAGCTACTTTGTGAAAATGATTGCACCTAGGTGGGGATGGTGGGTAAAATAGCATAAGGTTGTAAAGGACGACAGCTTGCAAGCACACTAGTATTACAATCCTGATTATGGCTACTCAAAGTTCTCACGTCATGTCCAACCTATGCCAGTAAGAGAGCTTCTTTCAATACATCATGTAGGGAAGTAATCTCCCCGCAATGTCTAACTTCTACTGCAAATGAAGGATTCAAACCCCAATATTAATGTTCCTTTAGAATATAATCATTAATAAAAAGATTTAAATCTTGAACTCGTTGATACATCAACAAAAACTTGTGATTGAACTGGTAAATTGATTCCAATGGTACCCTTATTGTAGCTACAAATTCAAGCGATGGGTCTTGTGTTTGTGCATAAGGGTCAAATTGATCCATGAATACAATTTCTAACTCTATCCATGGAAAAATAGAATTTGGTGGAAGGTTAACATACAATTTCCATGTTGTACTTTGGAGTGTTTTGACAAAGAGTTGACAGGATGAATCTAGTGAAGACCCATCAAATCCTTGCAAATCTTGACATGATCTTTAACAATTTGTCCATTGTTAGCAAAAAAATAATTGAAGCCTATTATGCATCTAATAAGGAATTTCATTAAGAATCCCGGGAATACACAAAGGGCTACCCATCAGAGCTAGGTTTTCCAAGATCCAACCCACTCCAACTCACAACAATCCAAAATTGCTCAAGTGGCCCTCCTTCTAGTGTCGATTTTGTTGATGGCCAAATTGACACAACAACATGCAGGCAAGATGTAATCACCTTACCTCTCCTAAAAAATAAAAATGATCATTAAATCAATCATCTTCCAAGGTCCTAGATGTTGGGTCACATATTGTTGTTTTGTTGAGCGGTCAATGAGACCATAATGTTCAAGGGGCCTATTGGTTATTGAGCTTCTTGGTTGTTGCAAAGATCAAACTCGTATCTAAATCTATTCTAACCAAGTATAAAAAAGGAAAAAGATAGATCAAGGACACAAGAGAGTAAAAAATGTTGATTCATTCAATTAACGAAACCTATTGCTTTCTAAGGAATTCCTAAACTAAACTGTAGAATACGCCAACAAAGCTGAACATGCATTCATAATACAAAAATTAATAGCAGATTTCAAATCACAATTTGAACAAGAGAAAAGACAAACTTTACTCATTCCTTGAAAAACTCCAAATCAAATGATTAACACAACGAAAAATCATTCCAGAATTCAACTTAAAGTAGGTTTTAGTCTGGTTGCTTCTATGTAGTGAAACAAATAAGAAACATTTACAATTCTAGCAAACTTCACTAGTGTACAGAAACCAATGTCTTCAAATTGACTCCATTAACTAAAAATGCAGAAAACTCCATTATCTATTCTACTGCTAACTCTAATCAGCTTTAAGCAAAATGTCTAACCATTTTTCCTAAAATTCTAACTAAATCCTTCAAATGAGATTCATTTGACAATAAATAGCTCACTAATTACATAATTTATCTCCGAAAGAATACATGCAAGAGTTGTAGCTTTCATGTGTATGCAATTAATTCCCCTAGACAACTTTTTGTTTCATCTCATGTTTGAAACTCTATTCTCCAGCTTAACTCAGATTGACAATTGCACTTTTCAACTTGACTTTGGTTAACTTCCGTAAACCTTAGTTGATAATTTTCAATCTCCAATTTTAACTCTGAGTTTCTCCTTTAGACAATGTGCAACAACATATTTTCCCAAAACAACTCTAAGTGGACCCAGCATATCTTCAGTAAACTCCCAGCTAATTGTTCTTTCAATTTCCTCTTTTACACATCAGTCTTTACAAATCATCTCCAAGATCTTTTGTAAATTTCACAACTACCTATAAGACATAGAGCACATTAATTAATTTACAACATTTAATTAATTCTGAAAAATTAATCAGATATGCAAAATATTTCGACTAAATGTGCATGATAAACTTCAAACTCCTGTAATTGAAATAATAAGAAAACCCTTTTAAAATAAAATAACATTCACAGTCATTTCTTATAAAGATTTAGAAGCTCGATGCCATTCCCCTTCAGTCTTTCAATACCTACAAATCATAACAATTAGCCAAATTAATATCCTTTTCAGCAAATGCATAATTGATTAACTGAACTAATAATTTCCAAATAAAACAGTTAATTCAAATAATTCATTTATTCATTTTGAAAGCACCAAAAATCGACAATTTACTAAAATGAATGAATAAGTCAATTTCCCTTTTTGCATCTATTTATTGCACCATCCATTTATGTTCCAAATCTGTAGCCATAATGGATGACATCCATCTTTTGTAGTGCAGATAGGACGATTCTGACATGGATTGTGGAATTTTCCTTTGATTCCTATGTTCTGTATATTAGATTGAAAATTTCTAACGCCTTTTAGACAAATCCAATTTGCGCATATACTGCAATCATTGCATTCCATGAGATGGAATTCTATCAAACAATTGGCGAGCTTTCTTGTGCATATCATTTAACCTTCCCTTGGCCGCAGGCAAGGTAGGGAGGATGTTGGTAATGTTGTGGAATTTGGCTTTTCAACTGCCGATTGCATTTGTTTGGAGATCCTAAAACCTTTAAAACGAATTGATTTTGTGTATACCCTACAACCAAGCACTGTATTGCAAGAGACGACACCTCTTTGAGGCGACTATCAAACATTTCGCTAATTAACACTTGCTCAAAAGCTTCTTAAGCCTTTACAACAATTCATTTTGTGCGCATTTTGCATTCAAGACACTCCATGGGGTCACAGTGCGCGTTCCCCATGTAATCATTGTGTTACACATTGAAGAGATCCTCTTTCCGAGCCATTCCATCAAACACTTTGCATGCCTTGTTTCCATGTTTCGCAGCGTATCCATCGTCATAGATTCATTTTTTACACTTGTAAATTGCCCGAAGGTCTCTAAATCTGATCCAGCAAATCAAATTTGTGTTTCCTGTGATTATGGATTTCTAGGCCTTTGGTCAAACAAATCATGCACTATGTCCTTTGTTTTTGCACATTTGCAGACATGTGTACTAGGGAAAACTACAACCTATAATGTTTGAAAGCATCTCTATAATCTTGCCTCCATGGATGGCAGCAAAGACTGTGGAATTCGACTTTTCAACCATCAAATGCATATTACTTGAAATTTTTGAAAGCCTTTTAAATGAATTTATTTTATCAGACAATTCATGTTTCTTATAGATGTTTCCTCATTTTGCACATGTGTTTTAAACCAGGCATTCAAATGTCACTTCAAAACTCCCAACAAATTCATTTTTGTGTGTATATCTTGCAATCATCTCATTCCATTAGATGACAACTCTTTCTCTTAGGGCATACTTTGGGATGACATCTCCTTAAGGTAATTAATTAAACAGTTCACGTGATGTACCCCGCGCATATCCATTTTATGAATGTTTTGCAATCATAGCCTTTCATGAGATCACTTTTCTACAGGGAGCGTTTGGTCGATCAGTTCACTAGCATGGGCAGGGAGGATGTTCGATGAGACCACATTTATATGCACATCTTCTTGAAATTTTTTGAGGCTTTCCCACAAATCCATTTCACTGTCCAAACCATGTTTTTCATTTGGCATTTGATCTCTATTCATTGCCTTTTTTGAAAGCGAATTGTTTTGATGGATGTCCCACTTGTTAAAAGGCTCCCATTTCTACAATGTTTTAAAGCCTTCATTCGATGTGGGCATGAAGGATATTTAGTAGAGATTATGGGACTCACCATTATCTCTATGCGATGTGTAGACACCTAAAAATAACTTAGGCCTACAAGCTTCATTTTACCACTTTCGTCCTAACATAATTAAGTCATTTAATTATGTCCTTGGTCCACATTCGACTATTGATTAAATAATTCATAATTATTTAATTAATTCATGTCATTTATTCTTCATGATTATTAAATAAATAAATTTTAATTTATTTATTAAATACGTCATTAATTGTCTAAAGTCTTCCTTTAATTAAATAAATTTCTTAATTTATTTAATTTCCCTTTGTCATTTATTTTCCTCTTGATTAATTAAATAAATTTTATTTATTTACTTACGTCACTAATTAAGTCCCCTTCTTTCTAAAATTAAATAAATTCTAAGTTATTTAATTTTTGTCCACTTTCCACTATAATTAAATAATTATTTTAATTATTTAATTATTCATTAGCCTCTTCTCTCATTAAATTAAATAAATTTTATACATTTAATTTAGTCCACTCTCTTGAATTTTGAATTAAATCATCATTTAATTCAAAATAATTCTTTTGGTCACATTCCTCTATAATTAAATAATATCTTTATTATTTAATTATTCATTGGTCACCTAAATTAAATAATTTTATTATTTAATTTCTCCAGCAACCTCTTTGTCTGTGCCAATCTTATCTTCCAAATCAAATCTTATCTCTTGACATCTCATTTAATTTCAACCCTGGATTGAATTATCTCATAATTCAGTCTCAACCCTTCATTTCTTGTCATTGTCCTAATTTTGACCTAACCCTAATTCATACTACAACATTCAATCTTGATCATTGATTCTAGGGTATTTGTCATCTTCTCATCCTGGCCACACATTCAAAATTGTAGTTTTTATAAAATGACAATTTTGTTCTTATTTTGGGATCTCTCATGCCCATTCTATCAACTTAGGTTATTATTATTGTTATTTGCAGTCATTGTCATTTTAGTCTATTGTGAGGTCATTGCTTTTAGATAAATCCTTCAACCTTTGCATAGGGCTTTGACATTAGTCTAGGTGCTCACTTGAAATCTGAGGGCCTCATTCTATTTGCTGCAAACTAGAAGGTGTAACAAAGGTGAAGCATGGAAGATGGAGACTTATGGTAACATTGTTCCTTTTGTTTTCATGTTTATTTCCTTTGTGCTTTGTTACTTCAATGGATTTTAATGTTATTGTGCTAACGCCTTTAACAAATCTGATTTTCCCTTGATTACACGATGCTTAGAAGCTTCTATTTCCCTTTTCCTTAAACTATTGTGTGCATCTCTTGCGAGGCATTCTGTCATACCCTTCGCATGCATATTCTCCAGGGCAGCTGCTACAACAATTTGTATTTGCATAGAAATTTCATACGCCTTTCCAATTAATGTATTTTGTGCAAATCCCGCACCAAATCTTCCTTATGCATTTCCTACAATTAAAATATCTAAAGCATTTCGAGAAAATCATTTGTGAATATCCCGTAGTCATTCCATAGGGTGACAAAAAGCAATTCTATCGCCATGTCTATGCTTCCAGATTTTACACCATAGGGAGTGGGAATGAAGCTTTCAGAAGAAAATTTCTTTGATTTTTATCACTGTGTGATCAAGGTTTTTATGCACGCACAAAACAAATTTCAATCATGGGTCATCGATCCTGTCAGACCCCTATGTCCAAAGTCTGACGACATCTTCTTAATTTCTCCCTTTAATGTTGTTCGGGATCGGGAATTGGGATGAGCCCGAACATGAGCACTTTATTCCCCTAGTTCCAATTTCATGCCTGAGTCTGAAACCTGAGAGGAGGATTGTGTGTGGGGTCGGGGATCGGACTCACACCCGAACATGAACATTCTGATCCCACATCTCGAAAAGTGCATTTTATTTTACCTCAGAGTCTTTTGATGCGGGGTCGGGTTCAAAACTATTTAGAATTTTATTTTTACCTTTTTCAACTCAAATTCGGATCGGGTTTTCACCCAAAACTTTATGATTTTTTTCAATTTGTTTTTTAAGTTTTTTATTTTTATTTAATTTTTAAATGTTAAAAAGATTTTTGTATTTTCGAGACTCATACACAAAAACAAGACTTACGATGTGAAAGTGACACGAGGAGATGAGGATGAAGATGGACAAATGAGAAAACGAAAATGACCAAAAAAAATGAACAAAAGACGAAGACGAAAAGAAAATGATGCGACAAAAGACGGGGATTGAGATTAGAAATCAATGAGCCAACCAAACTTGAATAACACTCGAAGGCAAAGCAGGGATCGGGATTGAGTACAAACATGAAAGGTGAACCTTCCAAAGTGCAAGGTGTCGGTTTCAGTCTGAAACCCAAACCTAAAAGAAAAAAAAGAACAATGGATGTGGGAATTGGGATTGGGACGAAACTAGGAATAGGAACTTTGGAAAGGTTCCTTGTTTCAGTTCTGGTTTGATACCCTATTCCAGACCAAACAAAAGAAATAGAGAATTGGAGATCGGAGTCAGGATGGAACTAGAACTTGAAACCCCAAAAGGTGTCAGTTTCCAATTCCATTTTGAAACCCAGTTCTGACAAAACAAAGACAACAAGCAAGTGGAGACTAAGATTGGGAATGGATTGGACATAGGAACCTTCGCCAAATGCAAAGTGTCAATTCCAGTCAGAAACTTGAATCTGACAGAGACAAAGAAAATGAACAAAGCACAAAAAAGGACGAAAATGAGAACGAAAAAGCGTAAACATGACAAACCAAAATGAAGAAACAAGAGAAAATAGAGGGGGTCCCCAACTTTTCCAAGCAAAAATTTAGGGTGTGTATGTAGGGCATAACACTACCCTAATCCCTCAACCCTATACCCTCAACCCTTAAACCCTTAAACACTCAACCCTAAACCCTCAACCCTCAACCCTCAACCCTTAAACCCTCTGTCCTCTACCCTCAACCCAATACCCTCTACCCTCGACCCTAATCCCTCAACCCTTAAACCCAAGTAATCTCTCTACCCTAATCCCTCAACCCTCAACTCTTAATCCCTCAACCCTTAAACCCTCAACCCTCTACGTCCCTCAACCCTCAACCTTAGTTAAACTCTAATCCTTCAACCCCTATACCCTCTACCCTAGATACATTGGAACCTCAACCCTAATCCCTCAACCATATACCCTCTACCCTCTACCCTCAACCTTAAACCCTCAACCCTTAAACCTTCTACCCTCTACCCTCTGCCCTATACATGATTAAACCCTCAACACTCAACCCTTTATCCCTCAACCCTCAACCTTCAACCTTAAACCCTCATCCCTCAACCCTTAAACCCTAAACCATTACACCCTTTACCCTCTACCCCCTACCCTATACATTAAACTACCCTCAACCCTCAACCCTTAATCCCTTAACCCTTAATCTACACAAATTACTGCGATAAAGAAAAAAATTGCTTTGTTTATGATTATCTGGAGGAATAAATGGGTATATACAAAGGGAATGTTGGTGACAATATGGATCTTGTCACACAAATTGTTGCATTTCATGTTAAATACAATGAAAATATTAGGTTGAAGGATTAGGGTATAGGTTTGAGGGTATATGGTTGAATGATTAGGTTGAAGTTCCAATGTATAGGGTAAAGGGTGTAGGGGTTGAGGGATTAGGGTTTAAGAGTTGAGGGTTGAGGGATTAAGGATTGAGGGTTGAGAATTGAGGGTTGAGGGTAGAGGGTAGACACTTTAAGAGTTTAGGGTTTAAGGGTTGAGGGTTTTAGGTTGAGGGTAAAGGATTGAGGGTATAGGGTTGAGGGTCCAATACATATAGGGTAGAGGGCATAGGGGTTGAGGGATTAGGGTTTAAGGGTTGAGGGATTAAGGGTTGAGGGTTGAGGGATTAGGGTAAAGAGTTTTCTTGGGTTTAAGGGATGTTTAAGGGTTGAGGGATTAGGGTAGAGAGTTTACTTGGGTTTAAGGGACATTTAAGGGTTGAGGGTTGAAGGTAGAGGGTAGAGGCTGGTTTAAGGGTTGAGGGTTGAGGGTTGAGGGTTGAGGGTTTAGGGTTGAGTGTTTAAGGGTTTAAAGTTTGATGGTTTAGGGTTGAGGTATTAGGGTAGAGAGGGAGGGAGGGATGGAGCAAGAGATGGTTGAGGGAGAAGTGAGATAGAGAAAAGGGGAGAAGAGGAGGGAGGGATATAGATATATAAGGGTTGAGGATCACATGTATAGGGTAGAGGGTTGAGAATTGAGGATATAGAGTTGAGGACCTATAGGGTTGATGGCTTAAGATATTGGGTGAAGGGATTAGGGTTGAGGGTAGACTAGGGTAGAAGGTTTAAGGGTTTTGGGTTGATGGTTAAGGGTTGAGGGTAGAGCATTTAGGGTATAGGTTTGAGGGTATATGGTTGAAGGATTAGGTTTGAGGGTCCAATGTAGAGGGTAGAGGGTATAGTAGTTGAGGGTTGATAGTTGATGGTTCAGGTATCTTTTGATGCAAGTGAAATGTAGGGAAGCAATTGAAGGCTAATGAATATTGGGGAAGGATTTTTTGTTCTAACACCCCTAATCCTTAACCCTTAATCCCTACTAGATTAGAACAATTAGGTGCTAAATTAGGAACTAAATTAGGTGCTAAAAAAGGCTCTAAAGTAGGCACTCAATTAGGCATTAAATTAGGTGATAATTCTAGTGCAAAACTTTTTGAAAACTTGGTGCAAAAATCAGAGCTAAACTCAACGCTAATCTTGGTACTAAACATGGTGCTAATTTAGGAACTAATTTGTGCCTAGTTTAGTACCTACTTGTTCTCATCAGCGCAATAAATTCCAAAAATAGAGCCATCCCAATAAATAGCGACGACTTTTTCAAAAAATTGGAAAAAAATACATTAAAATAGTGGGTGGAAACAAAAAAGGGAGCTAATCATAGGGATTTTTTGTACTGTGTTGAATATTATGATAGTGTTGGAATATTATTGGATGTTGTGTGATGTTCCACTATGGACCATATGATGTGTTTGTACCTATAGAAACATGTTTGTGGTTTCTTGATGGTGTTAGTGTAGATTTGGCTGAATTGGAATGTTAGTGATGATTTTAGAGGTGCTTTGTTGTTTATGAAAGCATGGTAATTGTGTCGGTGTAGATTTGTGTAGATCGATTAACCCTTGGAGTGGTCCACCTTCACTTCTTTCCATCGTGGAAGTGTTTGGTGCCGACCTATTTGGTGGTTGCATGTTTGAAGTGCATACATTTCATTAAGGCCGACTTGGAGAAGGTTACATATGATATATATACGAGATCAATTGTTGGATGTGTTGAGTGATGTGAAATGATGTGGATGTGATCAAGTGTTGAGATCTAAGTCCAAGCATGAAGGCCTATGACAACCTGAAGCAGTGAACAAAAGGTGTCTACATTTTAGTGTGCCAAAAGTTGTTGGAGGTAGTGACCTGACAGTTGTGGATGGTGTAGAGTTGTTGTGGTGGATTCTCCTATTGCTCTAAGGTAGTGAGCCTCCTTGTAATAGTTGCTTCTATTCTCTTTCTATTCTGGATAGTGAGTCCTCTAGGAAATGAGCCCTTCTTTCTTTTGAACAATGAGTCCTTTTGGGAAGTGAGCCCTATTATATTTAGTGTTGTTACTCATATATATGTGACTTAATCCTCACCATGGTTTTCCCTAATTAGGGTTTTCCATGTAAATTTTGTGTTCTCTTGTGTATGGTTTTGAATGTGTTTATGTTTTGTGTGTTTACATTCATGTTGATGCTTAATGTGGTTTTAAGAGTTTAAGGCTTATGAGGGTTTGAAGGTTTTAATGCACAATTGATTCACCCCCCTCTTAGATTTCCTATGTGTCTAATAGTTGGAGCAGGAGGAGTAGGAGCATGAGCATTTTTTGAATTGCTAGTCTAGTTTGTTGCAGTTTGATCCTACTACTTTCATGTGCTTGGGAGGTGTTCAATGTTGTTTCACATGTCTATTTAGTTAGTCCTTCATTTTCAAAGTGACATGTTTTATGGGATCCCCTTGTGGGGCTCCCCAAACTAAAGGTTCTTTGATCACTCTTGTTGTTGGTCAACACAAGTTTACATATTTCTTACACTTAGAGGGGTTGTGTATCCCTTTATGGAGAAAACTTATTTTATTGGTATTGTTGGCATTTCAATTTGCACCTCTAGAGTATGGATTGGAAATAGAGAGCTATGCACAGTTATGTTTCCCTTCAACTTAGGAGGGGAAGCTCCCTCTTTGTTGATTATGCGTAAAAAGAAATACTAAACTAATTCTCAATATTTTTATCTCGGTTGAGGGCACAAGGTTATAAAACTCTTTACATTGTAGTTGAGGTTTTTCTAGTTTCATAACTTCAACTACAACTAAGCCTAAACTAATGATGCTTCTAACTTCTCAAGTAAATTTAGAGCAAGACAGTTAGAAGTAAATAGGGAATGGTTGATAAACACAAAACTTAAACAAACTTGTTTCCAAAATACATCCGAAGAATCATTGTACTTTCAGATAAATGGTAAAATAAATATTATGAAAGAAAAACATGAAATAATAACACCGAAAGACTTTGAGAACGTGGATCAAAGAAAGGTAGGCATAAGATTTATTTCCTCAAATTCTAATAGTAATAACACATCTGGGATAGTATATTGTAGCTACAATAGGCATACAATTTACGATCAAACAAAATTACACTTGACAAAGTTGAACATATACTGAATAACAAAGTAGCAAGCCAAAATAAGTTTGGAAAACATTTGTTATCACAAGCATAGTTAAGAAAAATAATGAGCAAGGATGCTCTTATTTATACACAAACACAGGAGTAGGGAACCCTAAAATCTCCTTGTGTTAACAATTAGTCTTTCCAACATGCAAGATTTATTCCTATGTCTAAAAGAGATAACTGGTAGTTGATTGGAATGACTATCATTAGTTAACTAATCTAAACCTAAAGTAAGCTCCAAATGTACAATAGATATCTCCAAAGATAGATATGCATGAAAAGAGGCCAACTAGTTAACTTGGAAAAGGTGTGAAGTTAAATGCTGCTTTCACTTGAGTTCTATTCCTAGAAATATCTAGATGCTTCAACTGGTAGTTGACTGATTGGTAACTTTGGCGGCTCTGTAACTGGAGTGACAACCTCTATTTCTTTTGTATCTTTATGCTTTTGACACTTTTCATGATTTTTCTCAATGGAATATGAGTATTGCATGATGAGACTGTGAAGTTTGATTGTGAACACAGATATGTTTGGGAAAGTTTTGCATAAAAGCTAAAAATAGCTTCGTTGGATCTTCTTTAGAAAAAGATAGATTTTTGGATAAAAATTTGAGATATGGGTTTTGTAGAGAATGCCATGTTGAATATACCTAGATTGTCCATTTAAAAAAAAAAAAAGATTTTTCCAAGTACATGTAAGAAACCCTAAAAAGTGGAAGCAACAAGGCAACTTTTTTTGAAAAAATGTGAGATATGGGTTTTGTATGTGCTTGTGTGCTAAAGAAACCCAAATCATTGGTTTTTTGAAAAACTGAGCTTTTCCTGAAAAAGAAAGATCCTCTCGAAAAATGGAAGTCACAGAAGCAATTTTTTTGGAAAAATCTAGGACATGGGTTTTGTGGCCAATTTCGTGATGAATAAACCCAGATTGTCAAATTTTTGAAAAGATTGATTTTTCAAGAAACCCTAAAAACTAGGGTTGGAAGCTTTCATAAAAAGTCACCAATCTTCAAGAGAAGTGTAAAATGGAGAGACCCATATCAATGAATTTTGGAGAAGATGACCCTCTATTTCTAAAAAATGATGCCCTAGAAGAATGGATTATGAAAAGGTGTTCTTCTATGCAACATGTTTTCAAAACTATGCAAAAACTATGAAATTGCCATTTGCTTGATCCTTATAATTTTGTTGAGAAGAAAATATTATGTTTTCCTCTTGAAGTCAACTTTAAAATAACGAAAAATGGATGCACAAAGCTTCTTTTAATAAAGTTGGAAGGTGAAACAAGCACTTTAACTCACAAAAACCCTAATTTTAGGAGTCATCGAGTGAGAATAGTCTTAAAAAAAATCTAACACAAGTTAACTTGGGCACCTTCCTTGAGATAAGGTGTCCAACCTTTGCAGTGTTAGAACATTTTTCAAGGCATCTAATGATCTAGAATCTTGTTCTATTTCTTTTGAGGTTCCTCGGGTAGCTAGTGAGCTTAAGTTGTTTGCTGACTTTGGTGAGTTGTCAAATTTGCTAGTTCATAAGGAGGTCCCCTTAGAGTCCTCCTTTCTTGACCACATTTTTAGGGGAGGAGGAGATTCAAGAAATGTGTCACTTGAAGGGCCTTTGGCCTCTGAATTTGTGTTTTCTAAGTTCCCTTTTGCTTTATTTGGTGGGGTGGTGTAGATGGTTATTGCTCATATGGCCTTTAAATTTGATACTAACTCCCATTTTGAGGATGGGGAATGAAAGCCCTGGATTGAGCTAGATATTATTTCCTAGCGTGGATCTCCCTCTAAGTGCTCTACTATTCCTTTAAAAAAAATTGAGAAAAAATTCTAAAGGAAAAAATTTAGATTTAGGGCTTGAATACTTTATGGACATATTACGTTTTGGGTCTTTCTTTTCTCCTAATTCCCTTGTAAAGTTGGTGGATGACTAGGAGATGGAATAATTAACGTAGGTTAATAGGAAATAGAAAAAAGCTTGATGTGGGGGGAGATAATAAGTAGGTCATCCTGCTCATAGAGGCACTAGGGCAAGAGAACCATCAAGGGAAGTGACTAATAAGAAACAAAGGACACTGGAGTTAGCTGGTGCTAAGAACCGAAATAAAAGTTAATATCCTCAAGTAGGAGACATCTCCTTTTATTCTAAGGTTTATGGGTTTTAAGAGTGTGCTTTTAACATTTTTCTATATGAAGATCCTATTGTGGAAATTAAGAGGCTTAAATAACCCTTTTAAACAACACCTTCTTAAGTGTTTTTTGTTGGACAATAAGGTGGATATTCTAATAATCTAGGAAATTAAAATGTTATAATCTATTCTTTCTTAAATTGTCAAAAAAAAAATGGCTCTCCATGGAGTTTTGTGCCTCCTTGATGGAGGATGCCTTAGGGGGTTTGGCTATCGTTTGGAAACCAAACATGTTAACGAGGTAGAAAGTCCAATTTGGTAAGAACATCCTCACAATTAGTTTTGAAGTCCTAAAAAAATCCTTTAAGTCAAATATGATAAATGTATATGCTCCCAATTCTAGACTAGCTCGAGAAATATTGTGGGATCTTTTAACTAACCAATTGGTTAATAGAAATAAAGAGAAGTGGTTATATGAAGGTGATTTTAATACCCGGTTAGTTCCTTCCAAAAAACTTGGAGGCTTAGAAGACTATTATAACAGTATGGTGTATTTTACTAATTTCCTTTCCTCTGCTGGTCTTATGGACTTAGACCTTAAAGGTACTTCTTTTACATGGTATAATATTAGGCAAGGTAGCAATTTGATTTAATTTAGACAAAACATGTTCCTTATATCAAATAGATGGAACATCTTACAATATTTGTCCTTTTTGGTACTTCCTAGGTTAGGTTTTGACCATAATGCTATTCTACTAAGGTGGAATGATAATGTTACTAAAGGCCTTTTTCTATTTAGATATGAAATAATGTGGACATTTCATCCTAATTTTAAAAGTTTGGTGGAAGAATGGTGGAGTTATCCCTATCCTTGTACCCCTATTCTTAAGTTCTCAAATAAGCTAAATTTAATTAAGGAAAAAGTTAAGGGATGGAACAAAATGAGTTTTGGAAATATTTTCCATAAAAATAAAAAATTGTTAATGTATCTAAAGAATGTTCAAGATGAAATAGAGAAAGGGGTGATAGATTTAGACACTTGTAATAAGGAAATACTCTTAAGGTCTAAGTGATACTATTTGATGATAAATAAGGATATTTTCTAGAAACAAGAGTCAAGAATCTAGTAGATCTCTAAAGGGGGTAGAAACACAAAATTCTTCCACCAATCAACCCTTAAGAATAGAATTCAAAATGTTATTAGATATTTGAATGTTTAAAATGCTGTCACCATCTCTAAGGAATCTGACATAGAAAATGTTTTTGTTTCTTACCTTTTGGAAACCTTGGCTAACCCCCTTCAACATTTGTCAAGTGTAGAGGAGATAATTGATGTTATCGCCCAAATAATAAATGATCAAGATACCCAAGTGATTAAAACTGTAATATCTTTGAAAGAGGTTAAATCTATTGTTTTGTCCTTGGGGCTTGTAAATATAGTAGACTTGATGGGTTCCCCCTCCTTCCAAACCTTTTGAGATATTATTGAGAAGGATCTTGTTATGGCTTCTCAAGGGAATTTTTCAAAATGGGTAAACTTCTTGGTCAACTTAATCCTACCTCCATTTCCTTGATTCCTAAAAATTGTGATGTCTCTTCTATGTTTGATTTTAGACCAATCATATTATGTAATATAACTTCTAAAATATATTTTCTAAATTGGTTGTGGATAGGCTAAAATCTATGTTACAATCGAATGATTTCTAGCAACAAAAAAGTTTTTGTGCTAGGGCACCAAATCCTAGATGTTGTTTTGACCACAAATGAATATGTTCATTCTATGGAACACAACAAAAACCATGAAATACTCAAAATGGACATTTCCAAGGAATATCATAGAGTGTCTTGTCATTTTGTGTTTATTGTGTTTAAAAAATTTAGGTTTAAAGGAATAATTATTAAAAGAATCATTACCTATGTTACCACTCCTAAATTCTCTATGTTGCTTAATGGGGTCCCCAAAGGTCTATTTTCTAGTGCTAGAGGACTTAGACAAGGAGATCCTCTATCTCCTTATATGCTTATTCTAGTTGTTGAAGTCTTGGGAAGAAATTTCTAAAATCTTATTATTGATAGGTCACTAAAATGGATAACTATTGTTTCCTCCATTCCCTCTCTTTGTGCCAATGGTATGGGATGACACCACCCTTTTTTATTTTTCTTCTATTCTAGAAGCTAAAAACTGGAAAATCCTTCTAGACAATTATGTTGAAGTGTCTAATCAATACATCAATTATAAAAATGTATGATTTATTTTTTCAAGACTATGCTGATACTCAATTATGATTGTCCTTGATGACAAACTTATCTACAGATTTAGATGATTCTCCTAGTTGTTTCTTTGACATGTTATATTCCATTGGTCTCTAATTTGCAGTGGACAGTTTTCATTCATATATGGCTTTCAGTGAACAGTTTACTTCCTTGGGTTTAGCTTTCAGATTCAGTGCTCAGTTTGCATTTCGTTCACGTTCTTTAAATCTTTTATCACTCATTGGTACTGATTAGCTTGTGTTCTTTGATAGCGACAGGTTATCTTAATGTTTTTAGGGTTATTGTCAGGTTCAGTTTTACATGTTCTTGATCCTCTCTTTGTCAGGTATTTCATTGGTTCAGTATTTCAATTCAAGCTAGCATTGATCATGGCAATCTTTTTAATGATCATCTTGGTGACTATACCTTTGGCAAATGATTTTATTTAATTGATAGTCTTTTGCAAGGTTAAGTTTATTATACAAAATTCAATTGAGAAGGGTTTTTGGCTGAGACTTGATCTATTACTATATTATCATCGGCCTTACATGAGTTTTGTTTTCAATCAATGACAAAATGGTGAAAAGGAAACTTCATTCTTTTGTGGACAGCTTGGAAAATACGTTTGCAAGGTTGACATATTTGGTTCATTAGCCACTCTTTACTTATTTGATATCATTCACTCTAAAGTCATTTTCTTTTTGAATAACATTGACTTTTCATGGAATATGCACATACAAGACATAATGATTATTATGTAGTCAAATGATTTTATCATTTCTCTCGGACCTCAAAACTCTTCCATTATTGTTAAGTCATCGAATGATGAGAAAGGAAGTGTGTTTAGGGCAGAATTCGTGCTTGACTCCTCTTGCAAAAACACATTTTTGAAACCCTACCTTTGCAGCCACCATGAGTGATCATTGTGTTTGCTTCTTGCTGTTCTTTACTCTCCAGCTATTTGAAATGGTTGTAATTGGTCTTTTGAGAACAAGAGAATACTCTTTTAGATGCATTTTTTTTTTGTGGGAAGCTGATTTAAGACAGAATAAAAAACGTGGACAGTTTTTGGGTACGTGTTCTTCTGTTATTCATTCAGCTCAGCCAGGTAACAAATGCTATCATGATCACCTTCAGATTTGTCATGCTTTACTTGTCTTCTCAAGGTCGAATCTGCATGCAATGAGACTCTTTTTCTGTCATAAATTTTATGGTTTTGAGTGGGTATTTTTGGAATCTCTATCAGAAATATTATACTGTAAGCTACTTTTTTTTCTACTGTTTCTTTGTGTATCATGGACAGCATGGTAATTCTTTCATTGTCGTTACTTTTGAGGCACTCAAATGACATTAATGCCTTCACGAATAAGGTTTTGAAAAACTCAGTTTGTGGGTATTGATTCTCCATTAGTTATAATGTAGATTTTGTTGTTTTTCTGTTTATGGGGTATTGTGGTCATTGAGTTTCCATCTGTTACGTTGCAAAAGTTATTTTCAGTTCATGGGCATTTTGAAAATGAAGATTTTTGATTGGGTATTCTGAAAATGAAATTTATTGAAGAGGGTTTTTCAAAAATTTATTTGGGCACTTGGGTTATCAACAATTTGTTTCAAATTGATATCAAATGAATTTGATTATGTTATGACTATTTTTAGCAGATGTCTTTGAGCAAGTGTCGAGATTTACTCTTGAAAAAGCATGGTCTTTCAGTCAAAAACTATTCTGCCCAGCCGTTACTACTAGAGATAGAGATTATTTGTCATTTATTCAAAGGGAGCTTTTATTGTCTTTACTTAGATCCATTGACCTCGAAATTTTTTGAAGACTTGTTACCTGAAAATGATGTATAAATGCATACAGAAAAACTCTTTTCTGTTCTGGCACTATTATTGTAATTCTGAGTTGATCTTGGCTGAATGAAATGTATTGAAAACTCTGCATAAAAATAAGAACATAAAAGGCAGAGATGTAAAAAAAATCTCTTCTCGATGAAGTATTTTAAGGACTCAAGCTTTGGTTCCTTAAGGTATTCTGTAGACGAGAGAACATAGTTGTTTATGCTTTACTGAAAACAGAGTAATCCTCTGAGCTATCATTATTGTTCAAAAAACATAAGTTTAAGGGTTTGTACTCCCTGAGATAGATGTCTCAAAAATGAGGGGTTGGTGCTCCTTGAGTGGGTGCTCTAAAACTTGCCTACAAGGCATTGTGAACAGTGGTTTTTGATTAAGCCTACAAGGCACTTGGAGTGGTTTTTCTTCCCTGATTCAGGGTTTTCCACTCGGCAAAAATCTCTTGTGTATCTTTGTTTCTGTGTGATGGCTCTTCTATTTCATGATGTTGTTCTGTTTATTTAAATTCTCAGCTGTGCATGCAAAAGATTACATTCAATACATGAATGACTTAATCTTTATATTGAGATCAAAGTATAAATATGTTTTAACTTTCATTTTGAGCAACAAATATCATTTTGGATTCACACTGATTCACCCCACCACCCCCCCCCCTCTCTCAGTGTCTCTTTTAACTCCAACAGACTAGCCATCCTTTGAAAGAAAGGATAATGATAATTATGGAATGTCAAATAACTTAACTCCCTATTACCTATTTTGGTCTCTCATTTTCCCAAAAAAATCCCTAATCACTTTTCACTCAATATTGTGGAAAAGATGCAACAAAACTTGGTTGGCTAGAAAGGGAAGTTTCTTATTCAAGTTGGTAAACTTCAATTATTGAAAGCCTCAATACAAAATATGTTGGTTTCTATCCATTTCTTTTTTTTAAATCCTCTCATATGGTAGATAAAATTGGGAAAATCCAAAAGAAGTTCCTATGGTTTGGAATGTAGGAGAAAACAAGAAATTATCTTGTTAAATGGGATAAGGTGTGTATTCCCAAATGGCAAGGGGGCTCAATATCAAAAAGTTAGAAAGGTTCAACAAGTTTCTTATTGTGAAGGTGGGATGTAACTTTATTCATTATAACAAGGATCGGGGCCTTATTTTCAAAGCTAAGTATCTGGATAATTTAGAGTATTTTTGTTTCTTATACTCCCTTGACTTCCTACATGGCTCAGTTTTTGAGACAACCTTCCAAAAAGTAGAAGCAATCAAGTAAGGTATTAGATGGAATGTGGGAGATGGAAAAAAATTAACTTTTGGGAGGACTCTTGGCTTGAGAGTGTGTTTCTCTTCTCTCTCCAATCTATGGGAAACATAAAAGAGTTTATCATAAGAAAGAATGGAGAAAGGATTCATAACTATGTGTATTCAAGTGGTCTAAAACCTAAATGGAAGAATTTTGGGGAATAGTTGGTTGGTAGAAGGATTCCTAGAAGTGAAAGGAAACAAAATCAATAGGAAGAAATGGAGAGGCTCAGTATATAAGATATTGTAGATTCTTTACCCTCAATAAAGAAGACTATTACATTTGGGTGGTTACTTCTTCAAGCTCCTTCTCGGTTATATCATCTTACTCATTATTATCATGAATCGGGTTTGATCATTTCCCAATACAATTGTCGATTTCTCCAAACAATGCTTTGAGATAATGTCCTTTTAAATTTGAGAATATGTGGTTTAAAGATGAAGGACTTAAGAAATGTATTGCTCATTGGTGGAATGTTGTCAAGATTCAAGGAGATCATAAGCTCTATGCATTTTAAAAGAAGTTGGCCTTTGTGAAGAAGAATCTAAAATAATTGAATAGGGAGCATTTTAAGAATATCTTTGAGGAGAAGACAAGGATGGAAGGGGAATTGGTCGATCTCAATAGTAAATTCCTCAAGGATGGGATAGAATTAGAGGAATTTGAACTAGAAAGAAGATTAAAACTAGATTATGCGGAAGTATTAGCCAAGGAGGAATTGTTCTAGAGGTAGAAGTCAAGGGAGACATGGTTAAAGGATAGTGATAGGAATACAAAATTCTTCCACAAATCGTCCCAGGCAACAAGCAACAAAAGTAGGATATTAGAAATTATTAATGGGGAAGGGTTATTGCTATAAATAGAGGAAGTAAGGAGGTAGTCACTTTGAAAATCTATTGAACAAGGAGAACCTGATGAATCAAGAGGAACGGAACAACTTTCTAAGGAACACCTCGAAGCTAGTTAGTCCAAAGAATAACAAGAAACTCCTGGTAGAAATTACAAAGGCAAAAACTTGGAAAAGGTTACCTTTTAGCTATGTTTGGATAAAGCTCTAAGACCAGATGGTTTCTTCGCTAGTTTTTTCAAAATTGTTGGGATATCATTGGGAATTATTTAACACAAGTAGTGGAAGAATCAAGGAATAAATAAATAATGTTGGGAGAAATGAATGACACTTTCCTAGCCTTGATACCAAAATCAAACATGGCCAAAACTCTAAGTAATTTTCACCAATTTCATTATGTAACATGATGTACAAGATAGTTACCAAACTGATGGCTAATAGATTAAAATCTATCTTAGGGAGCATAATTTAGAAGAGCATAGTGGTTTCTCACTAGGGAGGTCCAATATGGGATGAATAGTGGTAGCACATGAAATCATTCACTCAATCAGAAATCGGGGATTAAAGAGTATGATAATCAAGTTAGATATCCAGAAAGCCTATGAGTAGGTAGGTAGGTGATTCCTAATTGAGGTAATGGAGAAATTTGGTTTTGATACAAGATGTTTACAATGGATTGAAGCATACATTGAATTCCCAAAGTTTTCAATACTAGTCAATGAATTTCCTTAGGGATTCTTTCCAACTAAGCAAGGCTTGGAGCATGGGGACTGTATCCCCCCTTTCCTTTTCATCATCATGGTTGAAGCCTTAGGGATAAAAATCAAGGCCAAAAAAGGATGGATCATTAGATTGGAATCAAATTAGCACTTTGTGTTGAGGAAATTACCCACTAGCAGTTTGCTAATATTACAATGTTATTCGAAAGAGCATGTAGAAGAGAGGCCCAAGTGATAAAAGGTGTTCTTGATGATTACTGCAAAGTGTCGAGACATAGTGTAAACCAAAAAAAATCAAAAGTCTTTTTCTTCAACATTCACCTAAGCATTCAAAGAGATGCTACAAGAATATTAGGACTAAGAAGCACAAAATTTTGGGGAAATTATTTGGGATTCCACTTTTCGTAGGTTATAACAAGAAAGGGCTTTGGGAATCACCGGTGAATAGTTGTAGACAAAAGATGGAGTCATGGAAAGAGAAATGAATATAGTTAGTAGGAAGAATTATGATAGTAAAGGTAGTTGTAGTGGTAATTCCAATATATTCTATGACATGTTTAAAACTACCAAACAAAGTAGATGAAGGAACAAATCATATCATGAATAGGTTTTTTTGGAGTGGGTTCATGGAAGATCAAAATTTATCATTGATAGTCTAGGATAAGATTTGCAATCCGAAGGAAGTAGTGGGGGTTGGTATTAGATAGATGTTAGTAATGAACCTGGAGATGGGAGCTAAGTTAGTGTGGAACATGGACAACAAGTGTAATTAGAAGCAGATGAGGATTTTACAAAGTAAATATCCATATTTAGAAGACCCAACTTGGATCTTAACAATGATAGACCTACCAAGAGGATCAACAATATGGAACTTCATTCAATCTCGTAGAGATGTAATCACCAAACATGTGATGTGGGATGGAAAAGATGGGCCCAAGGATTTATTTTGGAACAACTGATGGTATGGAAAAGAAACAGTGGCTTGAGATATATCATTAGATTAGCTGAGAATAATATTGAGTCGAGAGTGGGGAGCGAAAGATAGGTACTGTGTGGAGAAACATTGTCTAGATGGGGTTGAATATTGCAACTGAAAATCATTATAGGATATAGCATCCCTAAAGGCGTAAAAGTTGGTGTTACAAAAAATCTTGAAAGAAAGGAATATTGTCATAATGGAGGAAGAAGACAAGGTGAGGTGGTGTGGGGAAAAGTTAGGAGAATATAGTGTAAACTTGGGTTATAAACTCAATGAAAATGTAATAAAAAGAAGATTGGCTAAAACATCTATTTTAGCATTGATTATGTCTCCCAAAGGCAGGTGTGTTTGCGCGGATGGCTATCTAGAAGAGAATATTAATAAAAGATATGCCAACTAGAATGTGAATTCAAGGTCCTAACCATTGTGTTTTATGTGGGGAAGGTGAAGATGCAAACCATTTGTTGCTTGCTTGTGAATATGTGGAATATTGTTGGAAGACGATGATGTGTAGGCTTGGATAGAAAATCCCACTGTTGTAAGACACCAAAACCATATTTTGACATGGCCTAACATCCAAAGAAAGGCATTGTTTCATAGTATATAGATTGCAACACCAACCATCATAGTTTGGGAGATATGAAGGGAGAGAAATAGGAGGATCTTCTAGGAGAAGGTAATACCTAAATAACAACTAAAAATAAAAATAGAGGTAGCAATTACAGAGGTGGTTAATAATGCAACTCAAAATTAGAAGATTAAGAAGAATGGCTTCACAAATTGGGATGGAGAAACTAGGAAGGCATGGTCAGGTCTAGTAATTCCCCCTGTTAATAGATATTAGAAGGATGATCGTGCTACAAACCCAATATTGGGAGTGTTGTGGAAAACACATGAAGAAGGATGGTTGAAAGTAACTTCAATGGTGTGGAAAAATGTAACTAGAGGGAGAGTGGAGCAAGATGTGTGATTAGAGATCACAAGAGATCAACTTTGATAGAGAAATCATTTTATCTAGGGAGAGGAACCAATAATGAGGCTAAATTTAGGGCCACATTGATATGACTTCAATGTGTAAGGAAGGAATAAAATAAGAAAATCCACTTAGAATGTGACTCACTAATAATGATAAATGCAATCTGTCAAGGTTGGACATTGAATTGAAAACTTAGAAAATGGTTGGTCCCCATAATGCAAATATTAAATGGATTGGAAGAGTTTAAAATATTACACATCTCTAGGGAGGAGAATGATGTGGCCAATGAGCACCAAAAAGGCCATGGTGGCAGGGACAACAATATAGTTGTAAATAGTATGATCTCAGGAATAACATGATCCAAGGCCATTACAAGCTTGGATGTGTAGTAATAATGTGGGGATATTTAGACTCATGGAAGGTGATGGAGTAATGATATTTTGGAAAGCCCCAACCCAAGCTTTGAGGGTAAAACATGGGATGACTGTAAACTTTTATATCCCCATCCATGGCAAATCATACTGCACATTGTAAACAATTGGGTAGAAAGAAAATAGACACACAAATAAGGCTGGAGGGTCAAAGAAGACAAATATATTTTTGGGGGAAATAACAGAGAAAAGATTAGGGGTCATGTTTAAAAAAAGGCATGGGTTGATTATGCATGCAATAAAGATAGTGTTATGGAAATAATTTTTGGGTGTTGATCATATATAGGGTTAATTCGGATATATTTTCCATGTTTCTAGCATCAGTGCTAAACATGGGGGACTTAAAGGAAATGGCAGAGGTGCTTTGTAGAAAGCTATTATGGAACAAATTCTTGGGTGGTTTGGAGGATATTTTGGACAATATAGAAAATAAATGAGGGATTCCATTACCAAAGGATTACTATCTCATCCATAAGCAAGGAAAGGTGTCTAAGTGATCCTCTCTCATCTTTATCAAGGACCCTTTAGTGGTACCAAAATTTAGAAATGTGATGTAGAAGAGTATCATGTTCCTTGAGCAAATTCTGGGGTTGGCACCAAATGAAGGGTTGGGGTCATTGCAAGAGCATATCCAAGAGGAAAGGTTGGTAAAAGTGGACAAGAGGGAAAACTAAAGTGAGATTAGAGATGTTGTGGACCTAGTGGTTGTAAGAGAATTGGTGGCAAGAGCCAACAACGGGAGGGAAGAATGACATTGAAACCAACCAATTGTGGGATTAATAGGTAAGAGGAATAAGCGACATCAACATAAGCCATATACTATAGTACAACTAAAAACTATTAAGAACATAGTAAATTTTTATTTTATTTTATTGTTTTGAATATTGTATCTATAAATATTAATACTTAATTTCATATAGAAATAGAAATTCATACTTTTTTTTTTGAAAATAAATAAAAAATAAAAAAGCGAATTTAAGTTTTTAAAAGATTATAACAAAAAAAAAATCGAGATTAAAATTATATTAATAACATGATAAATATATATATATATATATATATTTTATAACAAAATTACATCAAAATAGCAAGTCCAATACACAATTTCTCTTATAGCAAATACATTATCATGTATACAAAGTGGAAAGTCCATAATTACTAATTTGTACACAATTTATCTTACAACAAATACATCTTAACAAATATGTGTAAGATTCTAAAATAGAAAAATCTAAATGATTCTAGATAACAATGACATGGCAAGAAGGGTACCTACCAATGTTGACTTAAAAATCAAACAATAGCTCTTTATATAGCCAAAAAAATATCACAACAATGGAATTTCACTAATGCCAGCTTAAAAATCAAACTAACAGATCTTTATATAGCCAAAAAACATCACTAAAGATATAGAAGTAATACACACATTAGTTCAAAGGATTGAATAAATCCCATTATTCCGACAGAAGAGGGGTTTTTAGGTTTCCAAGAGAAGTTCTTCTAATGTATGCATCGCTCAAAGTTTCTCCATTTAAAACATGGTTGCAATTGTGAACATAGTTTGAGATTAGAATTGCAATGAAGAAATCTGATAAAAAGATAATGCAAAGATTCGAATGGTGGATAAGCGATCATGGTACGACCTCCTTGCAAGGGTGGTTTTGCAAGTTAAAATCAAGCACTTCAAATTAAATTCTGATTTTCTCCACAAATAGTCACCATGACACTAGAAATTGAAAGAGAAAATACCCATAACCACATAAAATTTACTCTAGAAGCTGCTAACAAAAATCTATTTCAATTGTAAGAACACCAGCAACACAAAAACGAAAACTATCACCAAATTCTCCAACTTGAAGCATAAATTTGTTAGTCTAAATGAGAAGTAGCGATTAAAGCCAACTAGGTATTATCTTTCAAACACAAAATTGGACAAATACTAGGAGGTAAGCATTCCTCAAAGCCAAAATTCATGAAGCCATTTCGACAGCATAACAATAGCATAGAATGATTGATCCCAAATGTTGGGGCAAACCTTGCTTATATAGGAAACTGGAGGTGACTCTTAATCTTCTCGAAACTTCCCTCCAAAAAGGACACCCATTCACATTTCTATAGTATTTAATTTTTAAAAACACATTATTCCCTCTCAAAGTGGCGTCCAACCTCAAGGCATTAAATACATTAGAAAATATTAAATATTCTTCTCATATGGTGTCCTCCTTTATGTCCCCTTTTTAAAACAACTTTAAGTTAATCCATTAGGCCAAGGGGGTGTCAACTTAAAAATATAACATTAAATGCCTTGAGATAATTTATTTCACCAAATAATGCTCTTAAAGCCGAAACTAAAACCAAACAACTACTCCAACAGAATTGAAAAACTTACTAAAGTGTTTCCAACTGAACCATTGTCAAAATTAGAACTTACTAAAAATAGTAAATTCAAAGAAAATGCCAAAAACCTCCAAACAAAGGAAACCCTAATTTCCACTCAACAAGCCTACGAGCCTCTAGAATAGGCTGATGAGCTGCTGAGTTGATCACTGGTGAGAAGGGGACATTACATGTGAGCAATTTTTTGATAGGAAATTAAATGTTGTGAGTCAAATTATTCTACTGGTTAATTGTTTTATCAGCGATTTTTTATTGGTATAATAGGATGCATATTAGTGCTATCAACATGATTGTGTGCATTATATTACATTAACTACAAATTAACTCTCTTTTGGAGATTTAATACCCAAGGGTCTACAAACATGGTAGTCAAAAGTGCCAAGGGACTAAGAAATAAGAAGAGGAAGTCACCAAATGACAACAGTGCATAACCATTAGAAAGACTGATCCAAACAAAATCTTCAACAAAATCATTTAAATTTGAACACCTAAAACCAATCAATCCAAGTTGACAAAAGCCAAGACATATATTGTGGAGTATTTGAGGTATTGGAGTACCCAACAAACCCCAACTCAAACCAAACTCCTCATTATTGAGATAGATATTTTGGGGGCATGACAGCCTGGCATTGTTCTTGAGGGCTCATCGATAGCAGCTGCTTGTAAGGATTCTACTGCCAGCTTATCTGAATTTTACCTTGTTTCACCACCTTAGCCTACATAACCGCCTTCCCCTATCAATAATTAGCTTGCATAATGTGATACAAGAATTGCCACTAACTTCCATAGGCGTAATAGTATACGTGAAGAACATAATAGTATGTTTTGTTTTATTTTATGTTTGCTATTTTTGTTATCTGCCTCTGTTATGTTTACTATTTATGTTATCTGGATGGTTGCTATTTTCAAGCTTTATTTTTTCCCATTGAGATTTCTTCTAAAATTTCCAAAATAGCAAACCCTTTTAAGCCTTTTTCTTGAGTTTACACCTAATGGGGTAGGATAATTTCTCTATTCGGGTATGTACAGTAGAGATTATTAGGTTTTACCATTGACTCTCTCTGCAACTAGGTGAAAATCCCATGTCACTAAGACCACCTAGCCTCTGGTGGTTGGCACGTACTCCCTTGAAATTTCTCTCCAGAAAAGTTTTGAACTAGACCATTCTAATACTTATGAGTTAGCCCATGAGCCTTGGTCCTCATTAATTCAAACCCGGTTTACAAGTTTGCGATTCCTTCTCATAGTGGGCCTTTAGATCACTGCCTACTAGGTATTAGAAATCTGAACTTAATTTCGTGATGATGAGGCAAGAATCTGGCTTTTTTTTATTCCCAAGCATTGTAGCATTTTTCTCCTATTGTTGATTTAAATTTCTTAATATTTATTCAGTTGTCATGATATGGGTTTTTTGTCCAATGTTCCACCAATGATTTGGGGTTGATGTGAAACTTATGTTACACAGTCTGGTACTAACTTACCTTTGTCAGTTATCATTTACTAAAACCAAGAAGTGAACCCTTGTTCTTCCTCACGTCGATGGCTTCCTACTGCTGCCAAGACATGAATCATATAACCATAATTTTTCTTTAAAAGGCTACAAAAATCTTTTCTAAATCTATTCCTCCGGAATGTTTCAGCATTGCGCTGGACTAATATGGTGGTGGCACTACATGGAAAGTCATAATAACACCATTTCCAAGCGGAAGGTAGTTTGGGATTTTCTACTGCTAGGTTTTACATTTTGTTAACGATATTTGTGGGTGCCAATTTTGAAGGGCAGTTCGTACCCTATAAGTTCAGGGTTGAAGTAGGTGTCTTAAACACATGCAAGGTAATGGATCTTATTAATAGAGTTTTTTCTTAAACTAGGTTTTAGATCTACAAACGATCCATGCAATTTCTGCTTAAATGGGTTTTATATTGAAATATCCCTTGCTAGATATAACCCAAAAACTTAGTTTTAAAAATTTGACATTTTGTCAAATGGTTGGCATGTAATCTAGTCTGAGACTAATTTTGAGTGTGTATATGTTGTTTGAAGCCTTGTTGGAGTGCTTAATGTTTCCAAATTAAAAAGAACATGTATAGAAATGATAAACAAAGATTGCATAGACATATTCCACTTCAAAAGCTATCTTTATTCAATCTATATAAGGTCTAATTTACAATATTAATAGGTTTGATATAAAGTTATTAGAGCTATAACAACACTATTACACCTTATACAAATGAAATATGTATAATCCCAACATGCCAAGAACATACCTAATGATAGTTTGATGGTTTCCTTTGACAATACAACTCCAAAAAAACTTGTTTGACAATCCAATGGTGAAGGTGCGGGTCTGATAATAGTTTGATCAATGGTCTGATATACTTCCACTCCTAATACAAGCTAAAAACCCTCTCTAAGAGATGCGGTGAAGGTATGGATGATATACCAATAATGTTCTTTCCTTCCACGAGGGTTCTATGCCTTAATCTTTGGATTTTATCCTTCCCTAATGACTGATATGTCTAATTCAAACTTATACAAGTCTGATGGCAAGTCTGATTGCAACTTTAATTCACTGTACACCTTCCAAAAGACCACCAACCCTTACCCAAAACTGTTATAAACTTGCATGTGAGTGTAACAGGATCTAACCTTTGTCAAAGTGTACCAAAAATTGATAGAAACAATACGCAATGAAGGAAATTGAGACCCTATGAAGATATTGCTTCAACCATGCAATTTTCTCCTCAAACCCATTCTCCCAAAGTACCAAAATTTTGAAATAAAGAGTTAGACAACTCCAAAAATTATCAAACCACTTCCGAATGATGCCAAGTGCCCTTAAAGCTAGTCGCCCGCCTTTAGAAAATTTATATAAAATGTTTTGATCTAAAATATGGTCATAAAACCTCTTTTTCTGCAAACCCTAGGTGACTCCAAAATGAACAACAATTATCCTTGATCAAAACTCCTCAGGTAAGGTATCAAATCGAAGCTAAAATTTTGCCATGAAAGAATATGCAATAGTATTCAATACCCATGTGCCCTAGCTACCATAAACTGTCAAAATCTGTGGCTCAAGCCTTTTCCATGGCTGCCATAATGATGAACCAGCAATATCAACACAAATATAATGAGGAACAATGCGTTGAAGCCCAATTGTGAATTTTGAAGTAAATTCACCTTAAGGAGAGAATAGGGTTTTCGTCCAATCTCTCAAATCCTAAGGGTTATGGGCCACTTCAATGTAATGTGGTTTGAGCTTGGCATGCTTGTGCATTTTGTGTAGTGTGGATCTGTTTACATTCTTCAGATTTAAACTTGGGTGAAGCTTGAATGTATGTTCTGAACCTGTGTCACACTAGGAAATAAAGCTCATAGCACATAAAATTTTGCACATTCTAACATAATTTGTTTATGTAGTGTAGTGTCTTATTATGGTGAGTTTAGTTTATCTTACTAAGAATAGGATCATCAAATATTATCCAACCCTAAAATTTGATGCTATACATAAGCGAAGGTTTAGAAGCTATGGATTTGATTTTTGTCCCCTTGAAAAAGGTCATGAGTTTTTCATTTAGGCTGTGTGCTATCCGATGTTAAAACGCGGAGAATGTTGTCTAAAAATATATATGACACCCCTTTTCTTACAAGATTTTCTTATGTAATATTTGAGACTATGAAAGTCTCTGAAGATAGAATATAGTGTGGGCATTAGTGAAAAATGAAATCAAACTCTATAATAGAGCAAAATGTAGTCACAAATATTAAAATTTTTGTATGATGGTGCATGTTTGCAAATGAGACTTTCCTATAGTGTGCAACAACACACTTTTTCTTCCTCACATTGATGGCTTCCTACTGCTGCCAAGATAGAAATCATGTTGATGCTTATCTGTTCAAGCCCCATCTTGCTTGGGTGCTCTTTGCAATTGCTCTTAATTTTAAGATCTATACCCTCAATCGGTCGGTGGGAGGACTATTGATGTTTGTTTTAGCACTTTCTCAACACAAGCAGTGTGTAGGTGCACTACCTTTTTTGAAAGACAACCTCTAACAACAAGTTGTTGAAAATCACCCCAAGGTCTCTCGAGTGTCAAGTCATGACATGCATGGAATTTCTTAGTTGGTTCAATGTGATTTTGTTGGTAATCATAGGGCAGACTTACGAAAGTTAAGTTGGAGAGGAATCAGATCTTCCAAAAGAGTTCTTAAGATGGGAAAGTTGATGCACTTTTGCTGTAGGTTCAAATAGTAGTCCAAAATTCCTATTTCAGCTTCAGATTTGGCTTTACAATGTGTAATGAACCTTAGGTTAGGTCATTTCTAAAAAAAAAGGAAAAGGTTAGGAAAGAAAGAATGTTCCTAGACCTGAAACTAGCAATGAACAGTGATAATGGAGGACCCTACTATGGACAACCTTCCTAAAACTGAGTTCCATTTAACTAGATTACTTCACAGTCTCATGAAACTAGTGCAAGCTTCTAAGGACTACAGATATTCAACCATTCATTCACCATAAGCATGAATAAAAGATAGAATTTTGATTTTAGTTTATGCTCAAACTAACTTTACACAACTATTTATCAATAATAAACAACAAAAAGTATGGACAAGGAAGGTTGCCAACACACAATAGAATTCTTCAATATCAATGAAAAACATTAACTAATCTACTCATAACTTATAAAACTCACAAACAACAAAGTAAATCTATTCAAATTAACTATGGAAGAAGAACCACATAACATGCAATTGAAACTCAAGAATCCACCAAAAGCCAATGAAATTCTATTAAAATTTCAGCAGCATCTCTTTACAACAACTCAACTCTCTCTTGAAAATGAGAGGAGACCTCTTATTTATAGTGTCCAAAAAGCAAAATGAATGGCCAAGATTGATTTGCATTATGTGGCCAAGATTCACTACAAATTAGGGTTTCACCTACCCCAAATATATTGCAATTTAAAATTACATTCTTGTCTTTTATCCTATTTTGTCTTCTTGTGGTACTATTGTAGCTCTTTTGTCTTCTAGTTGATTTCCCTTTTGCTATAGCTAAATTGTAAGAAATTCATCATCAGTCATAGGAATTTCTTCATTCCTCTTCAAGGTGGTGTACTCCACAAATTTTCCAATCAATCCCTTGAGCTTATCCCACTCCAATATGTTTGATTGGATCACCTAGAAGTTGATTTTTTTGGATTTGTCTGTGAGGTTGTCCTAGTCCCTATCATATTTTTGTGCACTCTTAATCACCTGCTCAGATTGAGTGAAAGATCGAGCAACAAAACCCATGAAATCTAGTGTAAGTGCATCCGCAGTCTTGTTCTCCATCTTCTTGTGAATTTAGGGCTTTATCTTTTCCAGATCTAGCTTGATGATGTGCACATCAAAAAAATTCATCAACCTAAGGTATTCTTCACAGGAAGCCCAAACTTCTTTGGTCCAATCAATCTCTAGCTCTACCTCATGGAGCACTTGTCCTAACACCTCCTTTCTGTGGTCAAGGCTCAGTTTCCATGTCTCCATGAGACAATGATCACATTTTGCAAGAGAAAACTCCTCCCAAGATCCATTAGATACCTTGAGGATAGCCTCAAACTTGGGGTATGTGATCCTATATAGCCTTGGGAAGTCGGTGCAAAATTTCCTTATCCCCTCAAGCACCCTCTACAACTCCAAGAACTTGTTGGTTGTCCTGACCATATGACTTATCCCCATGTTTCTATTGTAGAGGACTTGCCTGAACCAATCCTCTGTGGCCTTAGTCCAATTCTTTCTCTTCTCTAGCTAGTCAATGTTGTCCTTAGACATCAATTGAGGCAGTGCCAAGGACATGGTAGGGAGCTCTTCAAATAATGACCATTGTTGGATGTGTGTTGTTAAGTTAGCCACTTGCGCTTTCAACTCCTCCTTGGAAATCTTATCTTTGTGCATTTGGTGCACAATGGTGGCAACGGATCCTTGGAGATGGTCAATCTTTTTCTCTCTTGTCATTGTTCCCAAATTGAGGGTAGAGACATTGTAGCTTACCCCTTCTTCTCCCACCACTAGAGTGTCTATTTGCATGGTCCTAGATCCGCATAAATCCATTGTTAGTTGAGATATGACCTTTGGCTTCTTCTTTTTCTTCGTGCTTATTTGAGCTCGAGCCAAGATGGCCTCCAACCTTGCCCTTGGATCCCTTGAGGTTGGGGTTTTCTTTTCCAACTATTTCTCTAGCCACTTTGGCATCTGAGACTCTCCTTTTGGTGATTCATGATCACTTTCTTCTTCGCGGGTGTGTTCAATCCCTATTTCTTTACGGCCCAGAGTCTCTTGCTTAGTATTTTCTCCTTCTTCCTCATCAGAATCCTGAATAAATACGGTTTCCTTTCCTGGACATTCAACAGTTGTGTGCTCTTTGGGGCTATCCTCCCCTTCAGCAGTTTTCTCTTCTTCTTCTTGGTCATGCCTATGTTCTTCATGGTGTCCTGCTTTTGGGCTTTCCTTAGTTTCAACCTCTTCCTCAAGCTTATCTTCTTCTTGTTCTTCCTTTTCCTCACGCTGAGGCGGCACCTCTTTATCGTGCTTTAGGCTCCCTTCTTGCTCTTCTTTTTCTTTCTCTTGTTGCTCTTCTGAAAGAGGCATTTCTTCATTATGTTTGGGGCTTTTGTCTTGTTCCCCAGTTGGAGGCTTAGTGTCATCCTCCATTTCCTCTCCTTCATTATTTTCTTCATCAGAGGGTTTCCTTTCTACGTCCTCTCCAACATCCTTAAGCTTTTGAGCCAACCCCTCTTTGAACTCAGGGTCAAAGGTTTCTACAATATACTCTATACCTGACTCCTCAGTATCCTCCTTGGATGACTGTGTCTCTTATTCCTCTCCCTCACACACCACTTTATCGATTACTATGTGCTGGTACTCAGGGTGCTCATGGTAATCATCTGCCTCCTCTTTTATATCTTTTGTTACTTCTCTTTCTTGTCGCTCCAACTCTTCTTATATTTGCATCATTGATTTCATTTATGGTGGCTTAGTTAGAGGAGGAGGAATGGAGAGATTCACAACTATCTACACTAGGGCAGCCTGTATTGTGGGGTTCATAAACACCCCACAGAGCTTCATTGGGATATTATGCATGCGACGAGCGAAGGCCTCCAGGAGCGAGAGAGCGGGCATTGGCATTAGTATTGTTGCCAATGAGAGAGATATCATTGGAGACATGGAAGCATAAGAGAGTGGAGAAGTTGTAGATGAGGAAGAATTAATGGTTACAACCTGCACTATGGGTGGAGTAGAGGCAAGGTGGACTAAGATATCCACCTCAGGAGGAGAAGTAGCAACCATTTCCTAAGAAGTAGGCAGAGGGACAACAGTAGTGGAGGTAGTAGGTGGAGACTTTGGTTGCTCAACCTCTAGCTCTTCTCCTTCATGGAGCAAGTCCTCCTGGATGGTAGGCATTTATGTGAAGCTTCTTGATTTCCTTTATTTCTTGGAAGGTTCACCTTCCATAGCCTTTCTTACATATACTTTGGGCTTGGGATGACTTTCAACTACTTCTTTTCTCTTTTGTCACCTGGTGGCTGGAGGGGATTTTGAAGTCTCTCCAGATCGGGCAATAGTTGTCCCACTATTAGTTTCACTTGCAGGTATGTCTTCAAGTTCCCCATATGTCAGGGTGACCCCTTGTAGCTTCAATTGGACGATTTACTCGTCGATCCACTCATTTGTTCTTGCCTTGATTGGCTTCATCAAGATATCAAGGTCATTGACCTCTTCTTCATTCTAGTCAATTAGTAGCAATGAGAGATTGGCCATTGCATTGTATCAAGGATCAATCATTGTACTTTCATCCTCTAACACTTGATCAAGCACTAGGAACAAGTTGAGCTTCTTGACAAAGTATGTCATCATGCGCATGTAGTGCCTCATTCGCACTTCTTTGTCATCCTTGCAGTTGGCCCAAAAGTCCTCATCATCATGCACATGGGTGTGTTCAACTGCGACCATTTTTTTGAGTTTACCATAGGGGTCCATCTATGGTCGGGTAGTTTGGAGCTCTATGTGGTATTCCACAAGATCTTTGTTTGAATGGTCTACACACTAAGATGTGTGGAGCTCATACATTCCTTGGCCAAAAAGAGAGGGGATAAGGAATCCCTACCTTATGTTTGTTGCTTAAGAGGGCATGTGCACGATGTAGCTACTGAGAGAGTTCTAACAAAATTATCCAGTCATTTGGGTACCAAGGTAGTTTGTATGGTTTCTCTAAGAAACCTTCCACTCAAATATAGGTAAATTTAGGGAATTGAAGGAACAAGAAGGTGAACTAGTGAAGGAAGGCATTAGCACTATGGGAGACTCTCCTTTCGAAATCACCCCCAAACAATATGATAGCATGACCTATGAAGGCATCGTTGACTTTGCAGTAGTCCCTCTTGAAATTCCTAAATTGGAGTTGGGGGTACCTATCATAGACCTTTAATTCCCTACCTGGCTCTATATTTGGTGCCACAAATAATCCCTGTATTGGGTACGATCAACAAGCAAGTAGACAAGGTAAGATGTCATATAGAAGTGCAAGGTCTTCTTTATAGCTACAAATCGCTCGCACAAGCAACTACTGATTATTCTTGCCCAATAGAATTTGATATTGGCTCGGAAGATCTCTTCCATGAAGTATAGCATCCACTCCTAGAAGTAAGCTACAGTCGAAAGGCCCATAACTCTGCTTAGTAAGGTTACCAAGTCATGGTAATCTTCATAGAAGTCACTTCGAAAGAGCTCTTGGGGCACCTTGTTTGCACTACCCCTCTTTTCTTTTAACCAGTATTGGTTGATAAGTCTTTTGCACTTGATGGGGTCTTCATCTCATGTTTCCTTGCCATCTTCCTTGGTATCCTCCTCCATCTCACTGAAGGTAGGGATATGGAAGGTCTTTCCTACCGCCTTGGCAGAGAAGTCAGCCAAAACATTCCCATCTCCATCTACTATTGTTCTAGATTTTGACTGATATGCCTCCTTGCATGCCATTACAAGCTCAAGAGCAATGAGGGCTGGTGGGAAACCAATAGCCTTGGCCAATCCACTACTTCTAATCTTTCTCGCACTTTTTTTTGTGGGGTTGACCCAAACCCTTTGCATGAATTCATCAATATCTATGTGTCTGATGTTTGTATCTGAGACCTCCTTCCAAGCTATGGTGACCTTGGAGTTGAGGGGTTCCCCTTAGAACTTATATTTCATCTAGTCTTTGTCCTCTTTGCCTCTAGGTGCTTTGGATAACTTCTTCCCCTTATCTTTCTCCACGACCACCTCTAAAGATCTTGCAATTGGTTCGATATATCCTGCAAGTGAAAGAGAGGTAAGCACATTCAAGCATGAAAACATGGGAAAGTTAGCTAAAATCCTACAAAACAATGTTAGATCAGATAATTCATCGCTTAAGAATCCTAACATATCTTCCAAATCAACATTAACCTTTTGCAAGAGGGAGATACAACAATTCGGGCCTAGGGGCCAGACTTCCCTGGGCTAGTGGCTATTTTGAAGTAGCTGCAGAAGGGATGAAAATCAGGGCATGACGGCCCACCCTTCCAGAACCACCTCAAGATTTGGTCTTGTGCAGGGTCCACCAAGGAGGTTACTCCATTTAGGCATGTGAGTCGAACTTAATTTGAAGATTTGAAAGCACCAAGTTCTTCATTTGGGTGTGCGCAATCAGAGGGTAGCTTGGTTGTTTGGGGCCTGCCATTGAAAACAACGTTGGTAAGATGACATTTTTCCATGTGGGAACCATGGGCTCAGAGGGCGGCATCACGATTTATTTTTTGTTTAAATCATTGGACTGGAAGGTGTGAGTGGATGTTAGGTCACAACCATTTGGAATGGCGAAGGTTAAACAAAGGTCCGACAGGGGAAACCCGCAACATCAGGTCCACAAAGGGCTCAAGGCATCATTTTTTCTTGTCATTGGTCAAGGAGTCTTTGAAGGGTTGGGCTCTGCGTAGTGGGCCAATGGGGGTCGACAGCTATTTGGGATAGCGGAAGCAGAATAGAGGTCCATGACCGACCACCCATAGGAGATGGCCTACGTAAGGATGAACACTTGAATATTTTGGCATTTTTAACTCAGACAAGCATGGCGGGCTCGGCACCAGAGGGCGAAAGGTTGGTATGCAAAGTTCATTCAAGGTAGTGGACTCACCATAGTGGCCCGCATAAGGAAACCTACGAGGAGGGGTCCACAAAGAAGTTAACACTTGGTCGTTCAAAAATCCTAAAGGAATAGGTGGCAGTGGCAAGGTCGAGACGTGCCCATCGGGTGGATGTCAGAGTGTCACCATTGGGATAGCTGCTTGGAATGACGAAGTTTAAAAGGTGCTCTAGGGCGAATGTCCATGGATCTTGACTCGACAGGGTCAATGGGTCCCATTTCAGCTTGTAAATTTTAATCAAGTTCAATGCAGCTAAGTGGAGGGGTTTTCCTGTGAGGGCGAACCTTGCAGAGAGTTCACCATTTCAAGTTTTAAACATGTTTTTGATGGAAGTGGTATGGGTGTGGGTCCACAGAGCGTGAATGCTCTTGCCAAAGAACGACTGCAAGGAGCATGAGTTTCAAATGCGGGCCATGAGGTGATTTTTGGAATTTATCACAATTTTAGATTATGGGTTTTGTTCACCTCGGTCCATTCTAGTTAATTTCCAAATTTTCTTCTCTTAAATTTATCAATTTCATACATAAATCAACGAAAACTTGAAATGGGGTGCTTGGAAAAAATCTGACCTTTGAAACATGATGAAGGAGGTCAAGGAAACACTTTAGCAAAGTCTTTGAATCGTCAATGAAACTCATTAGGCGCGAAGGTGGTGATTGTAGGTTTTTGACTCACTTCTGAAAAATTGGCAGGTGAAAATGACAGTTGAAAGTTGGCTATTTATAGAAAATATTGCATTAAATTCCTAGCATTAATGATCATGTAGTGGTGCTAGAGGTTGGTCATTGGTCATTTTGAACATGACTGCGAGAAGGGCAGAGTTTGATGGGTGGACAACAGTCAGAGCTTGGATGCTTGGGGCACTTGGCAATTAAAATGGTAGCGGAGGGCTCAAGACCAAAAAGTCGGAAGGTCACTAGACAAAGGTTGTTTGGAATGGCTGCAGAGGGAAGGAAATCCGCCTAGAGTGGCTCAGCTGAGCGAACCTACCTGGCTCCAAGGATGCCAACTCCAAAGAGTGAAGGCAAACAACCAAGGGAGTTCCACAAAGGCCTAAAACCTTGAAAATTTGAGGGTAGGGAAACATGGCCAACTCAAGATGATTCCTTTAAGACTCATTAACCACTTAGGACACTGAAATAGGGGGAACGCAAAATGAGGCAGTGACAAAAGTGACCTGACGAGGAGAAAAGAAAGAGGGTCCTCGTTCCGAACAGGGCGTGTGTGCGGAAGGTACAACAAGGACCTGCTGAAGAGGGGTAGAGATTGTAATATGTCCAAGGGGTTATGGCAATGGTTACATGTCTTTGGTTTACATTTTCTTAGAGTTTTTAGACTGCCTATTCTCTAACTTTAGGTTTTTTAATTAATAGTTTTCCATGTGTGTGTTTTCCTTCTTTGTCTTTGGTTTGATCAAGGGAAACATGGTGTTGTTTTTATTGGCTACTTTTGTTGATGAATTGGTGTTTATCTTGATTTCTATTTAATGGTGTTGTGAGGATTGATCTTTTTGAAAGTTCAAATGGACAAGGATTATAAAAATCTATTAACAGAGGGATTTGAACTTTTAGATACAAAAATGGACAAGACTTGTCATTTCTCTAGTTCAATCCCATTTCAGTTATGCTTCCAAATCTTTGCTGTAGGAAATTGGTATGTGCAGGATCATGATGGGCCAAAAAGTGGCAATATGATGGGTATGTGGCTGATGACTATTTTTTACCCAAAATTGATGAAACAAAAAAGGGATTTTAAAGGAGATTCTCAACTTTCCATCAATATAACGGTAAGTGCACCAAGATGGTTCCCAAAAAGGGGGCTTAAGTGGCCACTTTTTTTTTTCTAAGAATTAGAAATCTTGACCTTGGACATGAAATTGAGGATAGTTACACTCAAAATTTTGAGATGGAACAAAAAAAGGATCAAAGTGCTCGAGTCTACTTTCCTAAACTACTAATTTATTTTGAAAATGGTTGAGATTAAGGGGTTCAAAGAGGGATGTACACAAATTGGTGCTATTTTTCTGAGAGAAATATAACATAGCAACTCTTGTCGACTAGTATGGTGAACTTTTTTGTAGTATTTTTAAAATCGCAATGGTCAAAAGTTAGCTAACAATATCTAGTTGATGCATGATTTTTCTGATAATTTTTTAATAAATATTTGATTTTTTACTAATTTTCTAAGTGGGCACTTCATAAAAAGTAGAATTTTGGCGTGCTCCCCTAAATTTTTTTTGAAAGTATTTGATTTTTTTATTTTATTTTTATTTTTTTTAAATGTAGAATAGAGTCTAGTTTCTAAAAATGTAATTTATTTCAAATTTCGATGAACGGTTAATTTATAGCAAAAAAAAACCAAACACTAATTTTTGGAAAAAAAGAGACATACAAACAAAAAAATTATGGATGAAAGGCTTAACATTGTTAAAAAGTGAAAAAAATTATATCGTTGGATAGCTAAGAGAGAACCTAACATTACCCATGTGTTTGCTTTTGTCAATATTGAACCAGATGCAATCCTGATGGTGAGCACAAACCCGATTATGTGAAAAAATTGTAGAATTTGCAAAAACATGTCTCTAGTCATTGGGAATGCCCTCCAAGCCTCTAGGTTGGTATTCCAAGGCAACTACCAATGCTAAGGCTTGGGGATTCCCAAAGAAAAATATAACACCCTCGCATTATAATGCGGGCGCATTATTTCCTAGTTTTGATCTTGTTATGTTTCATCAATATGTGTCCTTTTGCCTCTTGCATGTTGCTGTAGCATTCTGTTTGTTATGCCAAAACCAAAGAAAATCCTCCTGTCCCAATGTGTTTTGTTGTGACCTCATGGATTCTGGGAAACATCATGTAGATAATGCTTCATTATACCGAGAGTCACCCCGAACGCCATCTCCCAGTCACTGAGACATAAGAAATTTTCTTACCGAAACATGCTTCCTTGCTTCATCCGTTTCGCTATAACCTTGAGATATCGGAGACACATCTCATAGATTAGACTTTTCTTTACCAAAAATCTTCATTCATCATGAGTCTCTGTGAAAAATTGGTTCTCTTGCTGATGTATTCTTTTATCTTATGTGGGTCATCGTAACATATTGACATCGGGGAGACCTCATACATAGTGCACTTTGTTTTACCGAAAGAGTTTATCCATCTTGTGTGTCGCTGAGACAATCCAATTTTCATCTCGACAAAGTTCTCATTGTGTTATTGGTGAGACCGAAGGTCACTCGCCGAGACATTACTTCAAAAGCCTCAACTCCTACCTATATGCATCCTCCCACCACCGGTCGGTGTGACAATGTATATTTGCTATGATCTCACACCAGAAGCAATATGTTTGGCCAAAGAAACCATCCATGTGTTGTTCGGTAAGACTC
>VDFB02117603.1:0-24304 GCA_007258455.2 Sequoia sempervirens
AGAACTCCTCAATGATTATGATGACAACAAATAGAAGGTGGTTGTATTAGAAAATGAATTGGTAATTTACAAATAGAGAGGAGAAGTACAAGGATAACATGGTCAACCCAGCTTAAGCCATCTGGTTCCAACATCTCCAATTGCATCCTCCCATTATTCACCTCTAGATTAGGTCTTAGCAATAGTACCATATAGTCTGGGACAAGGATCACTTTTAGTGGAAGAATTGAGTAGACCAGGCTTTAGCTCATCTGATAGACAACAACTACTTCTGCAAGTTGAAACATATAAGAAGTTGTTGGAGAAAGCTCAAGACACAATGTATGAAAATGTATCAAAAGTTTATTGCACTATCTTGAAGCATCTAAATGAGAAGATTCAAGGTAGAGTTAATAGTGTGCATGACAACTACACCTTGATGGTGTGTGCAATTAGATTATCCCAAAGAGATAAAGAATTGGCCATACCAATATTGAATAAGTGGGTCCCAAGAGCTAATAGATTAAAGTTAATATTAGTGGGAGTTGGCCAACATGAAGATAAGTACCCTTAGGTGCTTCCAATTTATGATTTTGTATGTGAGTTCAGTGAGAAAAAGTTTCAAGAGTATATAGCCCCACTGGTGTAGAAGATAAGAGAATTGATAGCTCAATATGATCTAACTGACTTATCACCATTACCATACATTGAGGTTGCTAATTATGAATTAAAACAATTGCAAGTGTGGAAAACGAAACTGAATGAGGTTATTGATTCCTAGGTTAATGAAATTTGCAAATAAGTTGACATTGATGTCTTTAATGACACTTTGGGGAGGTTAACATTTCTTATTAGTTTACTGGAGGATTTTGACAGAGAATCCAATGTAGTAGTAACCAAATACTCCCCATACAAAAAGACCCTGGAAAAAATTATTGATTTCAATTGGTTGTTTGAGAAGGAATATGAAGAATGGGGAAGGGTGTATGTTGGAAAGTTTGGTTTGTGAATAAGGATGTGAAACCTATATTGGGTCAAGTATTGTATAGGGCTGGCCTTAGAATTTATAGTGTATACAACATATGTTTCATAGGAAAATATCAATTGTTGGTGATGTGGAATGCTGACTGAGATGCTAGCTCACCTTTTGATCCACATCATTTTGTCATCTTGTTCAATGAAACCGAGGTGATTCTATGAAGAGGTTTATCCTTTTTGACATGTGATTTTTGGAAGGAAAAGTTGTTCCTAATAACAAATGTAAATGACCTTTTTCTCATATGAATTCCCTCCATTTTGATGAATGTAAATATAAGTAAATTAGGGAATATGTCTTGTAGCAGTCCAATTAGAATGTGACATGTGTACACTTGGCCTAAAGCTTGTTTTTGCTCCCTTATTAAATAAAAGGGAATTTGGGGTGATTTTTCTAGGATCTTTTGTTGAATTCTAGATCTGAAGTGTGAAAATTGAAAATATAGAGTGAACATGTTGAGTCCTTATCTAATGCTTTAAGTCTAGGTAAAAAAATTTGTCAAATGTATGGTTTCTGAATATTTCTAAAAGATAATGGAGATTTTTTGAGTCTATATTCTCTCCATTTTGGTTTTGTATTCAAATTATTAATGAAAATCTCGATCATAGATCATTTCATTAATCATCATTGTTTATGATTTGATATATGTTTTGGTTTTAGCTCCCAATCATGGAATGAGTTAGAAAGCTTGAATCAAATCATGAATTCATGTGTAGGGTCATTGGATCTGATAAGTAGTCTATAGATTTTGGTTATAGATTTGTGAATTACAAAGTAATGTTGCTTAGATCTTGAGTATTCAGAATTAAATAAACCTTATATTTCATTTTGCTTGGACTCCTAGCCCATAGATAATGGCATTGATCGTAATTCATTTAAATATTTCTTATGGTTCTAGTAACCCAACTTGAGAATGACCTTTTAAATAATCATTGATCTATCTTGAATTTTTTGTGTTTTGTGTTGTTTTATATTCTCAGCTTAAGTTGCAAGATTCATTCAAGGAATTTCTAACTTCTTGGATAATTTCAGCTTATTAGCTATGGATGAGAATCTATCTACTTAAACATACAATGTGCAAAGGATTTTTCTTAAATAATAGAGTAATACACATTGTGGGATCACCCTCCCAAGTTTTGTAGAGCCCAAAGTGCAAGAGATAAAGCCATTAGCGCTATATCTCATTAGTTGGCCACTTGTCTAGCAAATATTTGAGAATTGAGCCTAGAAAACTCAGAGGTATCTATAGAGACCTAATTGGTTCATTGTACAAATAACCAATAGATAGCACACCCCATTACTTCCCTACACCAAAAAGGGAAGAGGTTTGAGTGGATAGAGTAGTGTGAGAGGGCCTTTCAGACTCTCAAGGAGAATCTCACGAGTGCTCCTATTCTAGCAATACCTAATCCATTTTTAAATTTTGTGGTCTGCATAGATGCATCATTAAATGGTATTAGAGTAGTACTAACACAGGAGGGGTGAGTGGTCACATATGAGTCACACAAACTTAAGAATCATGAGTTGAATTACCCCACACATGATTTAGAGCTTGCAACAGTAGTACATGCACTCACAAGATGGATACACTTTCTCCTTGGCCACAATTTTGAGCTTCATTCCGACCATAGTAGTTTGTAGTACATCTTCATATAGTTGAACTTGAATGCTTGATAAAGAGGATGGATGGAGTTCTTGTGTTAATATGACTTTGATGTATATTACATCAAAGGGAAAGATAATATTGTGTCAGATGCCTTGACTAGACGACGACATGAGATGATGGCTATGACAGTGAGTATAGACTTAAGGGCTCACATTTTGTAGCTTTTTCCAGTGGACGATTGGTACTGTGAGATTCAAAGGGAGTTTTAGTCTCAACAAACCCTTAAGGGAAAGTATTCAGGTTACACAGTGGATTCAGATGGATTATTACGTCATATATGATGTATTTATGTTCCACAGATTGGGGATCTACAGATAGTGATTTTATCAGAGGCATATAGGTCTCCTTATGCAGCACACCCAGGGGTGAGGAAGATCCATGTAGATCTGCAAGATTTGTATCATTGGGAAGGGATGCATAGAGATATTGGAGACTTTGTGGCTCAGTGTCTTGAGTGTCAGAGAGTCAAGGCCGAGCATCAGCACCCGACAAAACTTCTTTATCCCCATCAGCACCCGACAAAACTTCTTTATCCCCATGAGATTCTATAGTGTAAATGGGACACCATCTCTATCAATTTTATTGTTTTTCTACCATTGTCTCCTCATTTCTATGATGCCATTATGGTGACAATTGACAAGTTGACCAAGGTGGCTCACTTCTCTCTGGTACAGACTACTTACTCAACACCAGTAGTAGTGAGGGTGTTTTTGGATAACATAGTCAGGTTACATGGGATTCCTCACATGATTATATTAGATAGTGATCCGGTATTCACCTTAGCCTTTTGGAGAGCACTACAATAGAGCTTGGGCACCCAACTCAATTTTTGTACTACATATCACCCAGAGATAGATGAATAGAGAGAGAGGATTACTTAGGTGTTGGAGGATATGCTACATATGTACATGACGGATCATCTATCTAGATGGGAGGAGTACCTTTACTTATTTGAGTTTTCCTACAACAACAGTCATCATAGTTCCTTAGGTATGGCACCTTATCAGACATTGTATGGCAGACCTTGTAGGACACCTTTGAGTTGGAATAGGATTGAGGGAAAAGTTGCTATTGGTCCAAACTTAATACAAGACATGGAGCGATAGGTAGTTATGATCAGACAATGGTTACAAGAGGCTTAAGATCAATAAAAGATGTACACAGATGCTAGGAGGTCAGATCAGAGCTTTTTAGTAGGTGACCAAGTGTTCTTGAGAGTGCAGCCTCATAAAAGTCTAATCCATTATGGAAAGGGCTCTAAGCTAGCACCTTGGTTTGTGGGTCCCCTTGAGATTTTAGAGCGGATAGGACCAATTTCTTATCATCTAGCCTTGCCACCTAGCCTATCGTGTATCCGTGATGTCATTCATGTTGCAGTTCTATGACATTATGTGCATGACCCATCTCATGTTTTGGATTGGAATGCTTTACAGGTGGAGTCAGATGGCCAATTGGCACTGACCCATTCACATATTGGGTCATTGAATGTTGGCCCTTTGGGACCAAGAGCTAGACCAAGTTAGGGTCCAATGGGATAGGTATGATGAGGTCACTGCTACCTAGGAGGGTACATTATAGATGAGGACCTTGTACCGTCACCTCTTTGGGGACTTTTGGGAGGAAGTCCAACCCTAGGGGGAGGATGTAAGACCTATCTTTTCTGTACCAGAGGTTTTATGATTCATATTGTTTTGTACAAATTGTTGTGATTTTTGGATTCTTCGATACTTTGGATTTTAGTCTAGACATGCTAGAGCTATCATAGATTTGTTATATTTATACATGTATGTTGATCTTCAATGATTATGGGTTCTATGGTATTATGTTGATAATGTGTTTTGTGATAATTTGGACTAATTCGATGATCTTGTTGATATTAAATTGTGAGCAATTGATTATGTGATTTGTTATGCAGTTAATTGGACTAATCTCATGATTTTGTTATCGTTATCTTATGAGCACATGTGAATGTGATTTATTTTGTCAAATTGATCTTATTAGTGAAGAACTAACAATGTCATGGAGTGAATAAATGTGTTGAGTTGTATGATTCTTTAACATGCTTCTACATAGGTATCATGATGTAATCTCACACTTATTTCATTTATTATTATGATGATTTAATGTGTAGTTGAGTGTGCAAGTTATCCATGGCTAGTGTACTAAGGGGATATCAAGGTGACATATTTTTTGGTGCTTGTGAAATGCTACTGAATGTGTCATGTCAGTAAGCACATTTTCTTAATTTCTAGCACTGTGGTAATGTAAGTAATTAAGGTAACCATGTTAGACTAATTCCTAGAGTGCATTAAAGGGACCTTAGTCATGTTTTATGGTATTGTATTGGTCTTAGGTTGAGAAGTCATGTTTTGGGGGTAACTTTATGTTTTTAAAAATTTATTTAAAGGTCATAGGCCTCCTTTTTTGAAGAAATTTCTAGTAATGACAAAATTTAAATTAAGGAAAATTTAAAGTGCTTACTCACCAAAAAGAGGGTGGTATGTTCATTGGAGGAGACAACACTTGTCTCTTGGAAAAGGATCATAGGGATTCTTGGGTCTTAAGTAAGCCTTCTTTGGAATAGTGGGGATATGTTGATGTATATCTTTAAAAAAAAAAAATAGAAATATAATGCTGTAATTTTGCTTACTAGAGGCTACCTAATTTGGAGAATAAGATTGGAAGAGGGGAGTTGTTTTCTGTATTGTCATCTTGAAGAAAAAATAGGTTAGTAGTTTCATTCTCCTTAATACCTATTTGTGAGACAATGTGTAAGTTGTATTGCCGTTATGAAAACTTTATAGGTTAATAATTTTATTCCCCTTGTGTTATTTTCTTTGGAAATATGTGTGTAATTACATTCCTATGAGGGGAGAATTGTGTGAACTAATATGGCTTCTTGTTGAGAATGTGACAAGTTGAATGGGTCTTCATAGTTCTTGAAGGTTCATTGTGTGAGGGGTCTAAGTGGGAGAGATGTCTGGGAATGGGAAGCTGTTATAGAAATGAAAATAAATAAATTTTTTATATGGGTATGAGTACCCAGTTAAAGGCCTAGATTGCGCATAAAGTTGTTGGTATGTTGGTTAAATTGAGGAGAAGATTGGAAGTAGAAAAGTGGTTGGGAATCAAAAGTGAGAAGTTTGTTCTATGTTGTAAATTGAAGTGGTAATGGTTGTAATTACTCTAGAAAAAAAAAATGCAATGCTTCCCTTTTTCTTGTAGATGTCCCCACTCCCCCAACTGTGGCTCAAGTGATTGAGTCCAATGTGATAATTGGAAAGTTGTAGTGGAGTCTTAAGTAGGGTTGTTTTATGCCTTTGGTAATGTCCTAATTTTTATTGTGCTTTGTGCCAAGCCATGTTTGTGGGTCTATGAGTTGTGTGTCCTATTACCTTGGCTATCCCCTGGCTTGGGGGTGGACTATGATCAGTCCTATGGATGGGAGGAGAGCTACCACTAGTTAGGAGAGCTACCACTAGTTAGCAAAGTGGCAATGTGTTTGTATGCAGGGAGAAAAGAAAAAAGTTGACCTGACTAAGGAAATGTTTATTCAAACCCCCATGTAGATCTCCTTGAAAATGGACTTGGGTGTAGGGAAAATGTGTTGGTTCTTATAGGAATGATACTTCTGCAAAAAGAAAAAAAGAAAGTCATTTTCAATGAGAATTTTGTAAAAATAAATGTAAATAAATATTTGTATACATATATATTGGTTTTTGGTGGTAACAACCTTCTCTCTTTCTCTTCTATGTCCCAAATCTTCTCTTCTGAACAGAGCCTAGTAATGTGAAAACTAGTTCTTATTATGCTAATTTTGTGTTCTGTACAAAAATGAAAAAAATAATAAGGAAATTCTTTCATCCTTGTTGCTTAATGATATTGTAGCAAACATGATACTGTAGGACAAATATAATGATCAGTCAGACAAATATATGTATCTGCAATTGAAAGAAAAATAAAATTTTAAAGGCTGGTATATTGCTAGGGAAGATTCTCCTTTTACTAAAAGTGCCCTTATAATACTCTGTTGTGCTAGAAGATTTTTACTTGTATTTTTGGTCTGCAAGAGAAAAAAAGAAGAAGAAGAGAGAGAATGTATTAACTTTTCCATTGTTTCCTTACTGTGAATGCATTAGATTTTCCAATGGTTTCTGTACTCAGCCTGTACCTAGTAAGTTGCTTTTCTTGTTCAAAATAGTCGCGATGGCTCCATGTTAAAGAGTTAAACTTGCTTCAGGTTGCAAAAAAAAGAAATCTATTTATCTATAAAATGTGGCAAGATTAAATTAATGTCACTAAGGCAAGCAAAACAAAGAGGGGAATTCAATGTATGAGTATTAAGAATAGGTAACAAATTGTGAAAAAATTATTGAATATGTGTATAGAACAGAATAAATGAAGTTAAAAACATAACAGAGTCAAAGCAACTTAGAACAAATCATAACTGCAACAAACAAAGAACCAATAACCATGGCCATCTTGCAGCCATAGCAGGATTGGAGAAGTAGGGCAGCCACTCCCTATGTCTGTGCCCTCTTGGCAAGTCATCGCCCGTTGTATCACGGCGTAGGTTTGTCCCTAAGAAAATTACCACACTTTCGACCTAGACTATGTCACCCCAGACGAAGTCTCCATCCCTGTGAGAAAACAAGAAATCCATCCTTCCTTCTTAGTGTTGTGTTCCAGTTCTTCTTCCTGCTGAATAAAACTAAATTAAAAAAAAAAGGAACTTAGGGCTTTTCTTAAACACCAATTTAGGGTTAGATATCTTTCCTTGGGAAGAAAATCATGTTAATAAGAAAATTAAAATATATGAGAATGTATGTTACCTATATGTATTTTAAATGGCAAGATAAAATAATCATCTCGGCAAAAATGAAACTCTAGAAACTTTTCCACGTTTCCACTCAACATTCTATTTCCCAACTCACATTTTCTTTTAGCTTTTTATTTAAGTCCCTTTCTATTTTTTTTCCACTATGTAGAAAAGAATGGGAAATTAGATTTTTTTAAAAAAGTTAAAGTTAAGTTTTCTTTTAGTTCATTCATGTGAAACCATCAATAGATACTCTAGTTATTGTTAAGAGATAAGAATATAGAATAATGATATTTATTTAAAAAGATGAAGGTAAATTACTTTTTTAAATATCATTATATAATTTTTAAGAATTTTAATTATAAATTAAATATGTGCATAATAGTTAAAATATTTATGGAGGGAGGTAATAATTGATAGTATATATATGAATTAATATTAAATGATATGAATAAAGTAAATAAAGTATTACCATTAATTATTATTTCTTTTTATAAAGTTGGGTTTATATATATATATATATATATATATATATATATATATATATATATATATATATATAAATTTTATTATAATTTGAATTATATTTGAGAATTTGAGACATATATATTAATTAGAATTTATTTATTTAGTTATCTATTTATTTATTTAGTTTTCCTACTATATTTTTCTTGAGTATGGAATGCATTAGCAATAATGGTACAACACTAAATCTAATATCAATATTAGTATTAAGTAAATGAAAATGTGAGGATGTTCTCATATAATGGCAAAAAAATTATGTAGTGAAATTATTATTGCAATTGCATCAATATCAATATTTAAACAACCAATAATAATGCTAATATCAATATTAATATTTGAAAATACTAATTAAGGTGTGGTGAATTTATTTGTGTATCCCATAGCCATAATAAAGGCCCTTTTTTTAATATAATGAATAATACATTTTGTGAGTCTTGTGGATAATAATGTGAGCACCTATATTTATAGTCCTAATAAAAAGTAGAATAAATAAAAATAAAATAAAATATTATTATTATTGAATTATTAAAGATGAATAAACTAGAGTCAACAAGGAAATTACAAAGGAAGGGGTAGACAATAAAATTATTAATATTTAAATAAATTTTAGTATTTAACTTCGACTTAACATTATTATTATTAAGAAAAAAAAATTAATGTTAGTGGTTAAGTCTGGACCTAATATTAAGGAAATTTAAAAGAAATATAAGAAATTCAGGGGGGAGATTAATACTACCACTATCTTGGTAGCAACTACAGAACTTGATCCTAAATTATTATGCTATTACAAGAGGAGTTCATTAATAAAGATGACCTTATGATTAACCTACCCCCATTTTCATATGTAGTGGTAATGTTTTACGGTCGTAAAAGTAGTGTCTTAGAAAAAAATGCCCCAACACAATGTCATATAACCATATCATGTCCACATCGAAATAGGATCCCATTAATCCATTTGAAGGGGGCACTTTCTCTAATAAGGAGTTTGTTCTGTTTTGATGAAAAATGGGGTGGTACTTCTGTAGTGGCCAAGTAGTTTGCAATTTCAAAAAGCCAAAGGGTTTTAGTAAAGATGGAAAATAGATTTTCATCTGGGAACTCATCCTATACTAGAGCAGAATTACCATCATGTTTAATTTGAGATAAGAAATCTGCAACTACATTGGACTTCCTTGGTTTTTCAATAATTGTTACATTGAATTCCTAGAGAAGAAGTAACCACCTAATTATCCTTGCATTTACTATAGGTTTATTCATGAGGTACTTGATGGTTGAGTGATTTGTGTACACTGTTACTTTCTATCCTATGATATAATGTTGAAATTTCTTGATTGCATGAACTACAATAAATAATTCTTTCTCTGTTGTGGTATAATTCCTTTTTGTTGGAGTCAAATTCTTACTAATGAAATATATGGCATATTTTCCCGCATTCTCATCTTCTTGTCCTAGAACCACTCCAGTGACATCATCAAATGTGTCACAATAGATATAGAACATAAGGTTCCAATTAGGTCCATGAAGGATAGGAGTAGAGATGAGTTTCTCATTGATGATTTCAAATGATGACTGACAGCCAAGTGTCTAGATGAACTCTACATTCTTCTGAAGAAGGGAAAAAAAAGGGGCTGCAATTTTGTTAAAATTTTCTAAAAATCTTTAATAGTATCCATCATGCCCTAAGAAACTTCTAACATAAGTCTAGATTTTTTGGGTCTCAATTTGTTGTATTACTTTGATTTTCTTAGGATTGATCTCAATCCCTTCAAATGAAATATGGTGTCCCAACACTATTCCTTGTTCTACCATTATCAAAAATTTCTCATGGATTAGGGACAAATGACGATCCTCACATTGCTTCAATAGCTTGTCTAAATTTTGAAGAGCCTCATCAAGGTTGAACCATATATAGTGAATTTTTCCATATAAACTTTCACACACTCATTCACCAACTTGGAAAATATAGCTAGGATAGCTCTCAGGAATGTTGCAAGAGCATTACATAGCCCAAAAGGAAAAAACCAATATGCAAATGTCCCCCAAGGGTAGTTAAAGGTCATCTTATCCTAGTCTTTTTCTACTACCTATATCTCCTTCTAGCCACTAATTCCATCTAAAAATGAAAAAATATTTCCTCCCAACCAAGTTATCGAACACCTAGTCTACAAATGGTGGAGAGAAATAATCTCTATGTGTTTCTTTGTTAACTTCCCTATAGTCTACACATGCTCTCCACTTTTTTTTTATTTGGAAACACAACCAAAGGTGACACCCATTTTCAATCAAAAATGGGATAAATAAATCCTACTTGTAGGAGTTTCTCAATTTTAGTTTTAATGATATCATTCAAAGAAGGATTGAGTCTTCACTGTGGTTGGTGAATAGGTTAGACATCCTCATTATAGCTATGATAAGTAGACACACTTGGGTGTATTCCTCTCATATCTATATAGTCCCAAGCGAAAGCATTAGATCTATTCACTAGGGCATCAAAAATTTGTTTTCTTCCAGCTTAGTCAACAAACTGTTACTATTCAAAGTTTTCCTTGTAGCAACATAATGGTTTTAACTCCTAGATAGTTGGATGTGATAGTATACATGGGCCTTGTTGGAGCATAAAAATTCATGTAATTTTTTGAATAATTTTAGGCTCCTAACTTAAAAGTTTCATTTCAGCACAGTTGTACGATTTACTTTGGTGGCCCACCTTGAGAAATTACCATTTGAAACTGGTTTGATTCCATACCAAACCATTTTTCTAGTATACAACAAATGAAAAATATGGGAATTTGAGACTATTGAACTTGCTTGGGAAGGTGAATTTTTTTTGTGGACATTGGTTAAGAAAAATTCCCCATGTTCCCATTGGTCCAAGATATTGATAATCCTGAAAGATCATTGCATGATGAAACATTGAAGAGGGAAATTAAAGTTTTCAGAAAGCTATTTGAAATTGAGATTGACTCTAAGTGGGAAAAAATTACACTTGCAAGGTTATTGATGGCTCAAGACACATTATCAAGTGCTTCAATATTAGTAAATATAAGAATAAATATAGGTAACTGTTAGTAAATAAAAGTTACATGATTTCATTTGGGAGTAAGTTGGCACATAATTCTTTTGAACAAAATGTATGGTTACTATGGGGGCAAAATACGAATATCAACTTCGATCAATAGATAGGCTGGAAGCTCTGCACTAGTTATCATGCTTGAATCTTAGTTATAATCTCCTTCACAATTTTACTGCACTCGCTCATTTGAGACTAACAAAAAAATTAAGGGAATTGAATATTGCATACAACGAAATTGGACCATATTCTACACCACGAGGTGCAAGGCATGTTTGGGATTTCAAGGAATTGTTAAACAACATTGGGGTTCTTCATTTTGAGCAAGATGACTTAGATTTTTCTTAAAAAAAATTTATGAAGGCATCAAGAGATGGCACTTGGGTTGAATTCATAAATAAAATACACCAGCACCAATTATGTAGTTTCCTTTGTGCACTTCAAAGAGACAAAATTCTTCCATTGATTAAAAGAAAGATGCATAGCCATGGTTCAGGCTTGGGATGAGATTATGGCTTGATAATCTTCAAATATCACCATACCAAATCTCAATATGATTGTTACAAATACTCTAGAAATATGTGGTTTATCAACATTACATATAGGTTTCATCAAGGAGACAAAAGTAAATGAAGGTCTTACCGTAAAATTGAAGAGATTTTTCTGATGGCTTTTATTTTCAACCAAAAGTCATTGACATAATCAAAACAAGCCATAGCTAGGAACATGATATCAACTAAACCTAAATATTGATCAATGGATATTTTAATGTATTCAGTATGAAGATTTAGGTGAAACAAGTTGAAATTCCTCAAACTACTTATGTCATGGAATTCTCAATTCTTTACACATTTTCATGAGTAGACCATGATCAATGGTGAGGAGGAAGATTTGTCCAAAAACAATGCAGGGTTTGCACTTAATAGATCAATCGATCAAGCTTGGAAGATCTCAAAAGACACAATTAGCTAGCAAAACATAAAGCCTCACACCCATTACCAACACCTTGCTTGATTGAGCATCTTGGCGGAAGGAAATATAGAAGAATTTTGATTTTAATGCTTCAAAAAATAGAGGCATTTTAATGATGAGGATCATCAAGCAATAAATGTGCCCCACTCATACAACTTTAATGAGAAAGATAGAGTAGCATGACTACTATAAACATTTGTTCAACATTGCAGAAGTTCATAGAGCATAAAATCAAATTGCAAAGAAGAATGATTGACACGCTGAAGAAAGATGGTTGGATTAAATACAATTTTCGTGTTGAAAATTGTGAGAAGGAAACCCGAGGAATTTCACATGCACCATAGAAGGAACTAGCAGTAAACCCTAAAATTGACACACTAGAGAAAAACTCCTAAATCAATTGGGGAGACATTTATTATCGGCACAAGTTTCCCAAATCTGCCCAACTATATAAGTTACACTAATGAAAATGTTTTTGAAGAGCATGCTACATCGGCAAGAGTATAGTGATTGAGGTGAAAAATTTAAAGACATACTGAGTGCATTTGTCATGACAATGGAAACCTCATCGGGGAGAAACATTACTGTCGAGAGAGAAAAATAATGTCTCTTTGATGATGCAAGTCAGGCTGAAAACTTGAAGGTGAAAATAAATATTAAAATAAATAGTATCATGGAATATGAGTAAAGATTAAAAGGAGATTCAAATATGAAATTGGGGGAGAAATAAAGTGAATTTATTGAATAAAGGTGAGGGTGGAAAGATAGAATATTTACTTCATGAGGTAAAATATTTTCACTAAAATATGAAAATATTTTAACAAAGGGAGTTATAAGTTAAATAATTGTTTTCCCCATAAATGCACATAGGTGAAATTTACTAAATATTTACATTGGGGAAGTGGAAATTTTCACCAATGGGAATAAAATGATGGGTAGTTATTTAGCCAATGAAATAATTAAAATTGGTGAAATTTTTCAACCAAGAGACATAAATGGAGAATATTTTTCACCAAAGGAGTAATAAGGTGGATATTAATTTTTTCCCGCAAAAAACCTAAAAGATGAAAAAGTATAAAGTATTTGCACGAGAAGTGGAGAATTTTCAACATTAAGAGAATGGGTGATTACTTTACCCAAAGAATATATTATTCAAATGGGTGAAAATTGCCAGCAAAAAAGCTTAATGAGTAAATTGAGATTAATTTTCATGGGCAAAGGTGAAAATTAGTAGATTAGGTAGTTGGATAGGGTGAACTATTGCCGAAATAAAACATCATGTTGTATATTGTAAAATATTTTTCAAATTATATAATGGAGAAGAATGCATAAATTTGGTGAAATCCTTTCTTGGTGTTCAGTTGTTGTGATGCAATTATTTACATTTTTATCTGGTTGTCTCCAACTTGAGGTCTTTTAATCATTTAAATTAGTATATCAAGTATATTTCTGATTTATCAAAATGCATTCTCATTTTGTGTGAGTTAATCGTGATTTAAAGATTTCTTTTGGATAATTGAAGAAGAACCTGGTAAGAAAATATTCCAACACAATTTATGCAAGTCATAAATTTAGTGAAGTTTTATGCCAGTCATAGAACCTCATTCTCAAAGTGCCTAGCAACTAGAGTTAAGCCAAAATGGGGAAAAACATATCATTCACCTCTTGACTCCATTAGCCCAACCAAAGTAGGCACTGATCACACCAATTCCATTTTGGAATTTCATAAAATATTATTCAAACATTCACATCTCACATTTCAGTAGGAGTAGTTAGCAAGCTTTCATCTATTACACTTTGTGCCATTGTAATAGATCTATCGAGTTAATCAAGTCACACAACTTTAAGTCTTCCTTATTCACATAGGTATACCTACCTAGGTCTGGCAGCACCTGAAGAGAAGAAGGTTCAAACCATTTGGCCTTGCTTTTTACCCTAAAACGTACCAAGAGTTTGGAAACCTCTTGAGGTATTTTTCCTATGTTTTTGAGAGCTAACAGGCCTTATCAAGGTGTTAAGAGGAAAGCTATGATGTATGCTTTTATGAAGCCTAGAAATATCTACAAATAAATGGTGCATTTTTGGAACTCAGTTTGTCAAAGGACAAGGCAATCCCATGAAACTAGAATTATCAAATTCTATGTGACCTTTGTTATTGAGATTCCTAGGATCTTTTCTATGTCTTTCATCTTCTCACCACTCAAATCCATACTAAGACTTTCCACATTGTTTTCCAATTCATCCTATAATCCTTCACAATGTTGTTTGATGACTACCATGGCCAGTGAACCCAAATTTCCCTATCCATCAAGACTTTTGGTTCATGAAACCATTCTTTATTATGTTCCATAGACTTGGCAGGAAGGTACAAAAACAAATGTTTTCTATTAGTTCCATGTGAAATGGTCATTCCTCCCTCGCTATAGTCAATTTTGGCTACAATAATAGCCATCCACAGTCGTCTAATAATTATTGGATAATTGTCTTTAGGTGTAAGGGACTCAATTATTAGAAAATCTACTTGATATTCCCATCCATCCACCTTAACAAGACCATTTTTAATGATGCCATTGGGAATAGCTATGGATTAATTTTCCATCTGCAAGATTGTAGTTGTGGGATGTAAATCAGTAAGTCCCAACTTTTCCATCACATCAACAGTCATTATGTTAATTACTTCTCCAAGGTCCACAAAAGCATCAGGTATTGCTACCCCATTAACTATTACAGTTATAAGTAGACTACTTGGATCATCATAATTTGGAGCAATGGTCATTCTATCCAACAATTTTGCTAGATAACTATTTATGTGGATGGTAATTATTCATTTTGGTTTCCTCCCTAGAGTTTTGATACACAACTGTTTGATTAATTGGTTCAACTCAAGAATCTTTTTATTTACTTGTAGCAAAGGGACTTCAATCTACAACTATTTAATTTCTTGTATTAATGCAATTTTGGTAGATGTGGTCATTTCTAGAGTATCTTTCATGGTGATTGGTTTTATATGCTCTGGAAAAGGTGCTTTGATTTTTTAATTAGGAGTGGAATCCTTCAAAAGTTTAGTTGGAGACTGACCCCCCTCCTCCTGAGGTAGGTCAAAATCCAGAAGATGGTGAGTCAGGCTTGTTTTAAGTAGCTTTTGGGGCTTGTTCTATAGATGTGGGTGTTGTAGTTGTATCAACAGACTTCTTAATAGGTTGATCCAAAATTTCTTCAATAGTTGGCTACAATTTTTTTTTCTAGACCTCAATTGCAAGTTTCCACAGTGTATTGCACTAAGCCCAATGTCATTGTCTTGTTTGGTGGAATACACTATAGTACTTAGGTGATTGTTCTTTGGGTTCGAAACGGGTTGCACTGGAAGTGGTGGTTGGTTAACTTGTTCATTTTGTTGAGTACTCTGAGGAGGTGATAAAATATTTTTTTGTTGAGTAGGAATCCTTTTGGGACCAATATAAAACTAATGTTTAGGTTGATTCCATTTAGGAATAGAATTCCAAGGGTACCATTGTTTTTGAGGCTAGTTAGGCCACTAAGGATTGCCCCAAGATTTATTTTTGCATTCAGGTGGTCCCCATGGATAAGTTACCCAATTAGGTGGTATGGGAGGTGGTTCCTAAGGCCAGGGTGTTGCCGATTGATTATTGTTCTAGTTGGGTTGAGGTCTCGAGTTAGGGTTTGAATTTCTTCCATAGGAAAAATTCACTCCAATTCTTTGATTTACAATGTTGACTTCTTCCTCAATTGGGGTGTTCTTTTCTTAGAATTATTGATGGAATTCAAAATCTCACACTGATCAATGGGGTGATTTTTGTCACAAACTTGACAAATGTCAATTTTTTGAGCTTTTTCCAAAGGACATTCCCTTAGTAAATTTTTGTTTTGGCACCTGGGGCAGTAAATGGACAAAGTCTCAGGATTTCACATTTTAGCTTGTATGCCATCTAATGTGGTATTCAACTAAACAAGAATGTCAGTTTTGAAGTTGGCTAGCTCTTCACATAGTTTTCATATTTCATTGGGACCTTTAAAGAGGGTGGACTTTTAGATACCTCCTTGAGTATGAGAGAAATTTTGACATAGTTCAATAATATCATCAAGCCCCAATTGGGAGACATCTCCTTTTCCCATTAAATCCATGCTCCTTCAAGCTTCATCATCAATAACTTTAAGGAATAGGGTCTTCAAAATATCAAGACTTATGACTTCTCCACTATATCATTTAGATAATAAGATAAACCTATCTAGGCAATCCTCTAGACTTTCATCCTCAGTTTTCCTTATTTTAAACAATTCTTCTTTCCTTTCACTAATCCTATAGTAACTTTGGTATATCTCCAAAAAGGAAAACTTCATTTCATCCTAGGAGGTTATTGACTTAGAAGCTAATCCCATAAAACAGTGCATGGTTGAGTCTTTTAGAGTGGAGGGGAAAAGCTTCAGTTTTTGATTATCACTTTTGTAGTCATATGTCTAACATAAGAATTTAAAATCAAATAGAAATTGCTTAGGATCCTTAGTAGATGAACCTAAAAAGGTTGGAAAGAAGGTTGGTGAGATATTTTTCATGGTTGTATCATCATTTGCATCAATAGTAATAGGATCAATGAATGTGTGTGGTGGTGGAGGGTTATCATTATTGGTGAAATTTCTACGGTCACCCATGATGTTGAAGGGAATGTGATCCTCTTCAAAAAAATTATTAGTTGGGTGAGGTTCTAGAGTTTTCAAAGTTATATGCTCCTCCACAACTGTGTTCTCTTTTTGGGGTATGTAGGAAGGTCTCAAGTTGACCTTACTCGGTCAAGTCCTTAGTAAGTTCTTGATCTAAGTTTCCTTCCTCCCTACTTATGGTTCGTATCTCGATTGTGAGGGTTTTTGGTATGAATCTTCTATGGGGGCCTCGTTTCCTGACCATGCAAAAAAAGGAGGCAAAGGAATTTTTTATTTCCTAAAAGAGGTATTCAAGGTATCTCCTACTAACACTAGAAAAAGAAGGCCCCTGACAATGATGCCAAAAAGTTATAGTTTGTCGTTAGGTCATAACACTTTAGTTGATAAACACATTAATATATCAACTAGTTAGTGTTCGAAGGCTATATGAAATAGAAGACATCTTGACTATCTCTCTTGGGTTTCCTAAATGCTAGACAGCTGAAATAAAACTATTAAACTAAGAAGTCAGTAAACTTAAAAAGAAGGAAATAATCTATCTAGAAAGCTTGAAATAACTAAACTAGAAACCAAAAAACTATGAATCTAAAAAGCATAACAACTAAACTAGAAAGAATGGAAATGATTAAACTAAGAAATGTATAAATCACTAAAGAAGTAAAGCTTGTAAAGAAACTTGGAAAATTGATCTAATCAAAAGATAACAATCTAAACAACTAACAGAGAATGATTTAACAATCTAAAACAACTGAAAGAAGACTTTAGACACTAAATTCCAAGACTACAAACTCAACTACGACCTACAGGATTGATCTAAACAGAATTACACATATCAAAATAAACTTCAATTTAAATTATTATCTACTAAATGAAAGTACATAATTAAAACTAAAATACTTATCTATCTAATCTACAACCCCTCAAGTGGCTAGCTTTTGGGTGCTCCTACGCCTAGCTCAAATAACATACACTGATCACTCCAAATTACTTCATTCAAAGAACTCCATTCACATTATTCAATAACTCCAAAAGTGGCAAGAAAAAATAATTTTATTCATATGAAATGTGTAACTTAGAAAACATAGTGGCAACATAATGATCTATATATATTATCATTTTGAAAAATTGCATATTTATATGAGAGAAGCTAACAAAATCCTACTTTTTAGTTGATAGAGTTTTCAATTGATTGTCAACAACTAACAGACATTAAATCCCATGACATGAAATATTAAAGAGGCTTGACACGAGCCATAAAGTCTTTATAACATAAAATAACATAAACTATAAAATGTTGGTCCATCATGTATGCTCTTGAACTTCTGGTGCCCATTCACTTGTCTTCAATGGTGTTAAAGTTTGTGTTAAACTTCTTTGATTGGGATGGTAACTGATTATGGGTGCTGACCTATGGAATGCTCAAAACCTAAACCATTAAGTCAACACAAGTTATCTTATTCTAACTAATTTCAAGAAATAAATATTGTACGCTTATTCATAAAAAGAAAGCAATTACTTATCTGAAAGATAATTAATTGGTAGGGTAAGGTCGGTTGAAACATGTAAGGTTTAGTATTCAGTCCATTATATTGATGAGGTTTTCTTACCTCACCACATAGGTCAACCTTAAGTCTTAGAAAATAATATCCTGCCTAAAATTTGAATTTATTTTGATTTTTGAGCCAAAGGGGACTCATTTGCCCCTAGTGACGAATGGGTCCCACTTAGGCATTTTAAGTGGGTGTTATAAATAAGATATTTTAAATAATTTTTATCAGGATTATATTCAAAAATACACTTAATTAAGGCATGTAAGTGTAAAAAGGGGCCAATTAAAACATAAGAAAGTTCATATTATTGATGACAAGCCTAGAAAAGTGTGAAAGTTTGTTACAACACTTCACAACACTTTTGCAAGGCATCAAAAAATTCTTATTAATTCACAAGGATCTAAGACCTAATGTGAATGTGTTGAAAAAATTACAACATTAAATCAAGGAAATGTTAATTCTAATTCATTATTAATTATTCTTGAATCAAGCAAGGAAAAGGCATACATTTTTTCTATGCTACATTTATCCCCCACTTTAGTGAGAGGAGGAACTTGCTTCAAGGTTGCACTAAAGTAGACATTGAAGAGGGGTCCAATCATACTAATGTGGATGATAAAAGATGAGAAAGATCAAGGCATTTATCAAGCCCCTAGGATCCAGGATCCTAATTCAAACAAACATGAGCACAAAAGTACATGCATAAGGTGAATGAATTGCAGTAAAACAAGATACAAGATCATGTAATGGAAATAACTAGAGAAGTACAAATTAGAAGAAATAAAAAGGTGGATCAAGCTTTGACCATTTGTCCAACATGTTGTGGATCAGATTTAGGCTATTCTTCAAAAAATACATTCTCACTCTGAGGAAACAAAACTCTTGGCTATCTGCTAGGTGAGAAGTCCTAAAAGGTGAGAAACATACACTAATTGCTTGTATGCACTCACACACACACAAGTGGCTATGGAGAAATCCATTCATTAGAATGGGCTTCCCGCTCAAACCATATCAAAGTTATAGCTCTTGATAACTTTGATAAGGTGCCACAATAAAATGATCTTCGAGCTCTATGAGGCAGGAAAAACTTCGTATTCTTAAAGCTCATAGATAAAATAAAAAATTGTTCATGGAATGTTCAAAGGGATTTTTCTTAGTTTGTGTGAGGTCTCATCTTAGGGGACATTGTGCTTAACATCTCCAAGAGAGGACAAATACAAGGTCTCATCTTAGGGAACATTGTGCTTAATGTTTCCAAGAGAGGATAAATGCAAGGTCTCATCTTGTTTCCAAGAGAGGACAAGTGCAAGATCTCATCCTGAGTAACATTCTACCTAATCTTTCCAAGAGAGAAAATCAAAAGAAAAAAGAAAATTGCATGATGAAATATTAGTGTCTATGTATGCCACCACTTTAAAGCAGTTGCTAACACTATTACTATGAGCAATTGCTTTAAAGTAGAAGAGGATATTAGAGCTTATTTGGAAAGCCCTATGCCAAGTTATATATTTTGGATAATCTACATTATAAAAAGGTAGTATGTCACATGCAAGCCAACTTAGGGCTTGTCATGCATGTCTCAAGATTTCTCTTATATGTACATGAAAGGTTAATTACTAGCCAAAAGAGACAACAATAGGTGACATACAAGGAAAAGGATATCTAACCCATTGTCCCCACTTAGTGCAAGACAATGGTGAGCTGAAATTATTGATAAGATGCATTCTAGAGTGAAAATCAATATCGATTAGAGGAATGAGGTGCCCCCGCATAAGGAAGAGCACACAACTCCTTAAGATGTTGGATTTTACTACTCAAATCTATACATTCATTAGTAGAATGACTATGAAATCTATGATATGCACAAAATCAAGTCTTTTAATAAAATATTTTGAGTTCTTGGAGGGAGAGATATCAAGTGATCTTGGAGGAGTCTCAAGAAGATACCCTCTTGATCAATGGTAGAAGGTGTTCATGTAGTTTGTGGTAAAGATATCACTTGCATAGTACAAGATATTATTACCTACACAAGACTCTTTATATTGTGATATTTTGTTCTCTCCTTTATAGGAGGGTGTAAAATCTAATGAATTTAAATCATTAGTTTTTTGCATGATGACATTGACATTAAGTGAAGATTTATTTGTTTTTTTCATTTTTTTTAAAGGATGACAATCAAAAACACTAGTGGCTATCATATTAGGATGCACTAATGTTAATTTTTTCTTAGAAGGATGTTTTGTAACAATGTTGATATTGAGTGAAGGCTTGGTTGTTTCTTTCGAGGGCAAATAACCAAGACCACTAGTATTTTCTTACATGTGAGGCTCTATAGGGAAACATATACCTTTCTCTCTAGCACCACATCCTTTACCACTATAACCAAGTTGTTTCATAAGCTCATAACCTCTTCCATAAATTTTTTTTCATTTCTTTTGGATTTGATGGTTGTTGATAGTTAGTGTCGTCAAAGTTTGTTGTATAATTTGCTTCTTCTTGTTTAGTGGTTCAGGTGGATGCTTTTCAAGGGTCTTCCAAATTTTGTGTTGACATTACTACCTTTTCCTTTAGCTTTGTAGAATTTTTTGTTGTGATCTTGTATTCTCCCATGAATGTTGGTGTGAAATTTAAGGAACCCCAATCATCATCTAATAGCTTCATGACTTCCTCAATGTGTTGTGATTTTTATTTTTGTTGCATGGGGTTCCACTTTTGTTGTTGGTGGTAAGGTGTTCAAGGGGTTCTCTTTGTTTTTCTCAAGTTGCAAGACACTATAAGGATCATGATCAGCATCAAATGTGTAGACTGTGTTGTTGTAGACATATTTCATTTTACGATGAAGATTTGAAGCAACTACATGCATCTCATGAATCCATGGTCATCCTAAAAGAAGATTATATGAAAGATCATGGGGAATAACATGGATCATTTTTTTTAATGTGGCTTTTCAAACTATAATAGGTAGAGTAATCACACCCAATGGTTGTTTTCTTACATTATCAAATCCCGTGATAGATAAAGATTCGGGTTGAATTTTTGACTTATACACATGGAGCCTATCCAAAAGGTTTACACTACAAAACTTAAGGGCGGAGCCATTGTCAAAAAGGGTTCACTTTATCCCTATCCTATTGTATTGAGATATGATCATGAAAGCATCATTTTGTTTTTGCACTTCCAAAGGGGGGTGTTCACTTTGGTGGAAAATAATGTGAGCATTTATTCCTTGAATCATAGCTGCTATGTCATTTGGTTGAAAATTAGAAGGGATAGGAAATTGTTGCAAGGAATTTTGAATCATGTTAATATGGTGAGGAGATGCTTGAATAAGGTCCCATAATCATATCTTAGCAAGAGTATTCTTAAGTTGTTCAACAAGATCATACTCCTTCAGACTATGTGAAGGAAAATGAGGAGTACAAGGTAAGATATGATTAGGAAAAGGTAACATTGTTGGGGTTGGTTGACTTGGTTTCCAATTATTTCTAGTGTTATATGTATGATCAATGGTATTATGACTCAGTTGTTGTGATACATTATTCTTAGGTGGGTAAAGGATAAGTTTGGGTTTTTTGTGAGTTTGAGGTTTGTGTGATGGTGTGTAAAGAATTAGAGGATTCTTAGGATGTCCTATGGGGTATGTAGGAGGTCAATTAATCAAGTGGGATCTAGAGGAAACTTATGCATTCATAACCTCAACAATCTTGGTTTGATGTATCTCTAATAAAGGGAAATCTAGAATCACCCTTTTATCATTATCTAAGGAAGACATTATTATTGTTTCCATTTTCTTGCTCCATTATATTCTCCTTAGGAGGAGAGTTTTTAGGAGAACTAAAAACCACATGTTCTTGAAATTTGAGGGTTGTTTATGCTAAAATTAATTCATCACAACTAGGGGAGTGATCAAAGGTTGGATTGTCTTGATTATAAATAGTGGGGAGATTAGGCGAAGGCTCTATTTGATTATCATTTTTCTCCAAGGCCTCATTCTCTTGTGCCAAATTATCTACCCTAGTAGGAGAGCTTGTAAGATGTTCTCCACATTCCATGGTTAGATTTTGTAATGCATCTTCATCGCAAGTAGGGGGGGCATCAACAGAAGGGCCACTATGATTTTCAAATAAATTGTCCCAAATGGTAGAAACATTAGGGAAGGGAGGATCAAGGTTCTCATGAATCTTAATAGGAATATCTTCTAACACCAACCTATCCTCTTTACATTGAGGAGGGATATTAGGAGAAGGAGAATTTTGATTATCATGGTTATGGATACTACATAAGGTGATGTATAGAAATGTTTCTATGATCACTTCTTTTTGTTGTCTAATATCTTCAAAAGGGGAATGAGGAGAGGGACAATAAATACCCTCAATACTTGTACCTTCTTTCACCATGATACCTTCATCACTAATAGGAGAGGTATCAGGAGAAGAACAAGTATGATTGTTATGATTTTCTACACTACCATCCTCAACAATGGGAAATGTAATATAAAGGATTGTGTCAATGGTTTGATGATTAACATGTTTCTTAATGACCTCATTATTTTAATCTAAATTGAACTCATAAGAGGGGATTTTGTATTTATGCAATCCTTTTTTAACCAAATCAAAGCCACATCTCTTGAAAGTAAACATGCTATCATGGAAAAGTAAAGAAAGTGAAATGTAATGAAATGATGAAATGCAATGTTCAAATGTGAAACAAGACAATTTTTTTATTACATTATGCAACAACTTGAAAGATGAAATAATGTAAATGAAAATTTTGAAATTGAACAATGGATGGAACGAGCTAATGTAAGCTAGATCTAATGAAATGCATGTAACAGAAACTCAACTAATTGATACAGATAGTTAATGGTAGAAAATAGAAGCTTAAAAATAAGTTTTTTAGTGTTGTAAATGATAGTTTTAGGGGTGTAAAGGGAATAATTCGCCAAAGGTGGCAAATGAGTCCTAGTGGACATTTTTTTTAGAATTTTCAAAAAAATTTGTTTGATTTTTATGTTTTCTATGCTATATGATGTAGACCGAAGATGTAAATGTTAAATTTTAGAAATTTTTAATGATTTGAGATGTAAAAATGAAACCTATATGCACTTTCACTAATGCAAGATTTGAAACCCTAGAATGCAACATAACTAATGCAAAATGCAATGCAAACTAATTCTACGACAATGATGGACTCCAAATCAAAAAAGAACATATTTGAATGTAGGTTCACCAAAATGAGCTAAATATTCTTGGGTGGGATGATATCTTACACTTCTAGGTTTCTTCACCTAAAAGGAGAGAGGTAGCAAAAACCTTAATCGCTCACTCAAGAATAATCCCTTGATATTTCAAATAAAGGGAGATTGAAATTTGATAAAGGGAAGGTTCTAGCAAAGTAATAACAACAAATTAAGGTTCACCACCAAGTGTAAACTTGGAAAACATAGAATTTTTGAAATAAATTGTGATATGAAAACATATACTAAATTACCTAGAAATGACCATTGAGCCGTAGATTTTTGGGTAGGGATTATAGGCTACTCTTGTACTCTGAGGATGTTTCACCTAAAAGGAGAGAGATAAAGCCCACTCAAAAGATCTAGCTAGTTCACTCAAATTATGTAATGTATGATGTTATTTAGACTAAGTGGAATGACCTAAGTGCAATTGGATGATCTATTTGATTCATTATGTATGCAAAACCTAAGAAATATCCAATGTTTGAAAACATAGTGTTGTTTGCAAAAAGCTTAAAAGAATAAAAAATGCAAATTAAACCAAACAAAGAGCTATTTTTTAGAATGTGTGCACTTGAAAAGTTGAAGAAGACTAAAAAGCAATTTGGAAATCTGACAAGACCTGATTTTGAGCTGACTGGGACTCATTCGCCACCTTGGGCGAATCAGTCCCAGGTCAAGGTTTTTCTGCACAAAAGCTATTTTTTGTCAACTAGGTGTCTGGATCTACATCTAACTCAAAATGGCATCTAAAGAGGGACTCATTCACCATGC